>JAUPMG010101433.1:0-12274 GCA_031762675.1 Pachysandra terminalis | reverse complement strand
AAAATATAGAAAATAAGTAAGAAGAAGAAGGGATCCTTAAACTAGTGATTCTTCCCCCTTTTATAGAGCTCAAATTCATCATTCTTAGTTTGAGAAAGAAAACCTTGAATAAAATAGTAACTTCCCTTTGATTTCCTCCAAATAGGAAACTTCACGAGTTTCTTCTTATACTGCCGATTGGACCTTCCAAACGAATGGATTGGACTTTTATGTCTTCACACAAATTGTAGATCTACTTCTTAGCTTTCCAAAGCTACCAAAATCATCTTATTTGGACGTTTCTACAATGAGTTATGGTCAACATACCGAGATCTGTTTAGTAAACTTTTGGAAAGTAACTTTCCTAAACCCAAAATAGAAACCTCCTCTTTTGTGGAGCAAATATTCACGAAAATTGAACACCAATCAAGCTAGGGGCTTCTAGAAGCCCTGGCACTACTTTCTAATTTCATTCCCTTCGAGCTTAATCCGATCCGTCTAAACTGATCCATCTGATCTAATCCGAACCAATCTGGGTCTGATTTTCATTGACCAAGATTGGTCTCCATAATTACCTCTGCAGTAATAAAGTAAACATAATTAAAGCATTTAAAATATAAAGCAATGGTAATAGATAATTGGTAAATTCTTTGTAAAATGAAGAGTTTAATATGAGAAAATACCAGCTAAGTCATGCAATTAAGGGTATAATATGTGGTATTTCATGACTTATCATATATCATGGTTTGTAGGATTTGCAAGCTACCAAGTTTAATTCCTGTAATTCTTTGTTCTTCCAAGTTTAGGGATTAACACCCAAGGAATCCGCTTTAGGATCGTCCCTATCAAGTTCAAGGATTCTCATCCTAAGGAGTTCGCACAGTAATCGTCCTTTACGACACACATTCATACCAGAACAACAACAATATCATCACACATCATTCATACCACATTCTTCATTCTCAAGTATATCTAATGCATAAATATTTGGTCGCATATGGACCATTCATGCAACACATAGGTAAGCCACACTCACATGCTCCATTCTATCATATGAACATGTTAAACATACCAAAAGACTCATACTAGCCAAATTCATAAATTTTGGTCACCCGCAGGATAGCAAACACGGCCAACAGCTCTCATTCTCACACATAATATCTAAAACATATTAATATCAGCAAACCAAGGCTAGATTCAATCTTAAAAGCTCATATTCAAGCTATCTGGAGAAAATCAACTCAAACGGACCACATTGGCCAAAAGCAGCCTGCTGCTAGGTCTGTTGCGCCCCAATTTGAAGGCTCGCAGCACACCATTGCGTTGCCACGCCCCACTTGGCACGCACGTGGCATACCGTTGCCCCAACGACAGCCTAACCCGAGGCTGCTTTATGCAATTTTTAGCGTCGGTAGGCTCAGCAGCATATTGCTGACCCTATCGTCTCCCCAAAAACTGCCCAAAAATTCCCAGTTCACCCCCTATATATACTTTTAATTGTTTTATACCTTAATTCATATATCATTTTATCTACTTAATATTCATTATTATTTCATGAAACCATTCTAATACAACTTATTAACATGGAATACACACATATGAATATGCACATGCACACATATATGCCCATATATATATATATATGTGTGTGTGTGTGTGTGTGTGTATGTGTGTGTGTGTGTGTGTGTGTGTGTGTGTGTGTGCACATATATATTCATATGATAAGACGTAAAAGGAACACATATACAATCGTGAGAGTCGTATAACAAGCATGCACTTAATAACTAACATTACAACATGGTATGAAGATTATGCACTCAACATTCTTAAATCTGAGATTAGATACACTCGCACACCTATATGCACATATGCACGCACTGGTATACATAAGTATACATGCATAAATATATTCGTACACTCACCCACACCATGAACCCCATTATTAACAATGTGAGGAGCAATTGAGGTACCTACCCCAATCCTAAACACCCGGATTTCTGCATAATTCTTATTCTTCTACCTTCGTTCTCTTCTCTCACTCTTCTGTCTAATTTCAGCACTCTTTTCTCTCTCTTTTCTTCCTCTTTTTTTCTGCACTAACCTCTTTTCTTAGATCTGCCACACTCCTCATTGTCTCTCTTTCTCTTTCTCTTCTTTTTCTCTCCAAACCAAAACCGTAATCTCTAGTAGTATTCGCACCTCTCTAGTCCCTTCTTAACTCCCTTTTGAATTCTCCCTTAATTCCAATTCATACGCACCTCCTGATTCTGATAAGGAAGGATCCTTTTACAAGGAGTCCTTTCCTTTCTCAAACTACTCTCTCTAATAGGAAACTAAATCTCTCCTTCTAATCTAACTAATTTATATCTACATTGAATTACCAAATTAACCTTTAATTCTAATTAATGGTTCACACGACCAAATCAAATCTCTGTCCCATAAACTTTACTTAATTACATCATATCCCATACATTTTTTATTAATTACAATATGACCTCAATACTATACTTAATTACAAAAGTCATGAATTCAACACATTCTACTGTTATAATTCTCATACAAATATGATCATATAATATTATTAAGCTGATCAAATGATTATGACTCCAAATAAGTTGTTAATTCCAGTTTCTATACTAATTAGAGGCATAAAACAACCAACTCAAATTTAATTCATTTAAATTGTCCCAAATTAATTATTACATTAATTTCTAGGTTCGGGTCACTACATTATCATTGGAAAACCTTTTAGGTTGTCTTCCAACTTAGAATTTTTAGACACTAACTGATTCACTCAAGTAGTTAATCTAAAGGTTCCTTATAGAGAGAGAATCATAAGCCTCCTGAAGATATACACCATCCAAATCTTCTAGTTCAGCTCTCTTTTCAACTCAGGTTTCATGTATAGATTTCACTATAGGTATCGAATCCTCAGGAAAAGGCATCGTAGTTTTAACCCTCGTATTGACAAGGTATTTATCTATCATCAGCAATAATGAGGTTATCTAACTCTGAATCATAATAGTCATCACATGTACGAGCTGCCATTACCCGTCTTTTGATTTTCTCAAGGACCTTAAACCCAAGGTGATTAAACCTTATATCTGAATACCAAGGCTTTGATACCAATTGAAAGTGCAGTTGCTTTGCCCTAGGGGGGGGGGGGGCGCTGAATAGGATTTAAAATATTTTATGCAGAATTTAAGATCGTTGTAAAACCTATGAATTATGTTATTATTGATTATCTAATATGCCAATGGAAAATCAACTAATAACTCATGTATTTAAAGGAAAGCCTAGCATGCAAAATATACCAATCAAAATATGCAAGCAATCCATAGCAAACACGCGATTTATAGTGATTCGGTACTCTGGCCACATTTTCTACCAAGGGCACGGCTCTCGGTCCCAGGGATTTCATTATGGCTAGTTTTTCAAGCAGCTCACGACCAACCGTCAAACTTGCAGTTTCATATGGTTAACCCCTAACTGTTACAACGAGGTTTTTCCTTTGGTTCACCTCGAACCAAATTTCTTTTAGGGTGGTTCAATTCCTACGAATCTACATCCACCATTACAAGTTTTCAATAAAAATAAAAAACAGTGAACTTGCTACACGAATTTACCAATAAATTGCAAGTTTGATTGTTGTGCTCGAAGTACGACCCTCTCGCACAAATTCCTCGCTTCGCTCCTTTGTAGAAGAAGCTCCAATGTACGATGCACATAGGGGGTGAGGGCCTTACTACCCTCGAAGTGTGTGTGTGAATCTACCTATGGGTTCATCACGTCTAGGGTTAAGGTTTTGCACTCAATCTATCTTTTTCAATGGATGAGTGTTGAATACTCTCACCATGTGAATGAGAAAGAAGATGGAGTGGGAATTCCCCAAAGCCTTTTGGATGCTCCTAAGCTCTCCTCAAATCTCCACGGCTTTTTAGAATTCTCTTTTGGGTTATGCGCCCAAGTGAAGTGATGTTCTATTTATAAGATTCACTTGAAATCATGCAGCTGATCGACCGATCCAACGGCTAGATTGGAAAGCCCAACGACTTTATTTTTATAAACCCGTGGCTCCTGGTCGGTCGACTAGTTTTTGGAGAATCCAAAAGACGCTCCTCCAACAGGTTTGTCGGGTGAGACCATCCGGTCGACCAGACCAACTTGGTCGATCGACTGGGTGACTACAGGTTTGCAAAAACAACGAGAGCCTATTTTGCGACTGAAATGGGAATCAGTCAACTGGACTCCCCATTCGTCGACCGGATCAACTTGGTCGATCGATCGAGCCCTGGAAAAACATAATATTCGAAATTCTAAGGTCTATTTCCCAAAAGCCATCCACGATTGGTAAATTAACCGTGTACAGTACCTGGTTATCCGGACACGAGTCCAAATAACCACGGTCTGCTGAATGCCCCTTAACTTGTAAAGGGAACTCAAGCTCCTTTAAAACAAGGTCAATTAACCTCAGTGTTTCTAAGGATTGTCTAGTGTGTATACCATTATACTTACCTTGGCTAGGGGGGGCATCCAACGGATATGACCTGTTGAAGCTTGGCCTTCCTTGGGTCTGCAACCGTCTTAATCTTTATATAAAAGCACTTACAGACACTAAGGACTTTGTCGCTAAATTGACATAAGAAATGCCAATGATTTGCCTATGACATTAACACAGTTCTTCGAATCAAGACAAAATTGCAAATTAGCAAATCTCATGAATATTGAAAATTTTATTAATTTCTTTTAATCAAATTTACGAAAAAATACATATTATCCCATATCATGCGACTTTAACATTATTTGATTTTTTAGATACATAAAAAGTATTAGAGGGTGTTCTTTTAGAGTTTGTATTGCAAGTTAATTTTTTTTTTCCTATGGCTATATTGCAAAAACTTGATGACCCAAAACTATTATATCTAGATGATAAAACTGCTAGTGAAACACGGTTGAGTAACGCGTGCCCATTACATTGATGCTTGAGTAATACATAATGGTGGGACCCACATCTCTAGCCAATTGGGTGAGGAGTTCAATAAGATAAACACGAAACCAGGGAGGCATCTACCGATCAAACAAAAACATCTGAAACCTTCTCGATCTCTTCTTCTGATCCACAAGTTCCACGGATCCTCTAATCCATCTCTTGAATCTCATCCCTTACAGCTTTCTTCGTGTTCCTCGCCTGCGACTAAAACTCCCTTCAATTTCTCTCCCCTCCGTCATGACCGTCTATGCTCTCGTCCTTCTCACTTACTTCATGGTCGTCTCCGACTCCAACTACGACGGCATCGTCGAACCTCCAGGCATTGGCAGCATCCAAGATCAAGCCACCGGTGCCGTCCGTCCGGTCCTATTTCTCCCCGGCCGTCTCAACGGTCAGTACATCATCAAAGGGCATTTTTCCGGCTTCATGTTCGTCCTCGTAGATATCGGCATTGTTCCTATGGATCTCGCTCTGGATCGAAACCGCGCGATGAGCGTTAAGATCTCGTTCGCTTCTGCTGAGATCTCGACTATCGTCATTGCCTATGTCATGAGTATGCTCAAGTTATATATTAGAAGAGAGAGGGAAATAGAAAAGTACAAGCACTAAGGAGTGAAAAGCAACCCAAAGTTGGGTAGCAGTGGGACAAAAACAAAAAGTTTACATAGAAATGGCTCGGCAACCTACTAAAGAAAGCAGCAACCAGAACTGGATAAGATAAAAGCGTCCTATAAGTTCCAATTGGCCATGATGGAGTTTTGAAGATCCAAACAATGACCACTCATATTCAGAACAGCAAATCTGACAATCCTCACAATCTGCTGAAGAAGTTGATCAGGTGGAGAGTGTTGATTCTTGAAGATCCTGCAGTTTCTCTCAATCCGCAAGCTGTACACAATGGCATTGAAGCTTATTCTTCTGAGATAAGACACTTGATCATTACGAGTGAAATGATCATAGCACCAATAGAGCTCCTCCTCCCAAGGCAATGCGGGTCTAAATATTCTAGACTTAGTTCCAAACCCAATTGGAATAAGTACAATTAGAAAAGACATGAGCAACAGTTTCAGTAACAGAGTTGCAAAAACAGCACTGAACCTGATAAATAATTCCCCACCTGATCAGTTTATCTTGGGTAATAAGCCCATTTGTAGCAGCAAACCAGGCAAAGATGCTATGCTTGGGAATGTTACCTCCTAACCAAATAATTTTTTACCAGGAACAAGGAGGTTTTGCATTTCTGATGGCCGGTCAGGTGTTTTTCATTCAAAATTGGCCATTGATGGAGGGAATCCACTTCAGAGAATCCCCATTTACAGTGGGGGGAAGGTTCTCCCAAATAGAGGTAAAACACTAAAGGGGGCGGGGGGAGCGGGGCGTTGAAGCCATCCTTCAAGAGATAAGAACCTGCTAACCTTATCCAAAATGCTGAGGTTGGAGTTGTAAAGGTTCCTGTAGCTGATATGTTGAATGAGTGGACTCAAGGGATGCCAAGGATCCCACCAGAACCAAGTAGAGCAACAATGACCAATTTGATAAGAAACCAGTTTGGTAGCATGTTGAATGAGTGGACTCAAGGGATGCCAAGGATCCCACCGGAACCAAGTAGAGTAACAATTACCAATTTGATAAGAAACCAGTTTGGTAGTAGTAGGTCTGGCTTGAAGAATTTTTCTCCAAGCCCAAGAACATCTACTAGGAATCTTCAAGGACCAAAAATTTCTGCCTTTAATGTAATAAGTATAGATCCATTTCACCTAAAGTGAGGATTTGTCACTGATAATGTGCCACAGTAATTTTAATATTGCGCTTTTATTCCATTCACTGATAGAGAACAAGCCAAGGCCACCCTCCTCTTTGGACTACAAATGTCCTGCCAAGCCACACAGTAGATCTTCTTCTTAATTTCATCACCATCCCACAAAAACCTACAACAGATCTGGTTAAATTTTGGAAGGGATCTTGTTTGAAACTCAGTTTTTTGCATCATATACGAATTGAGATTCAATGTTATGTCAGATGATTTTGGTGATTTAACTGCCTATGTATGGTGGATTCTAGTTTTTCCTTTTAAAAAAAATAAATAAATTAGAAGGGATCTTTTCGAACATATCCTAAGTTGAAATTAGGCAATCTCTTCTTTGTGCTCTTGCTCTTGAGCTGCCGTGTACAATTTAGTTTTTGGTCCGGCTGTGATTGAGTAGTGTTCCCACTGAATTCCTCTGATCACCTCTCCGCGCTCGTGCTTGGCGGCTTGTGTTCGTATGGTGTGGTATGTGTGTGTGATTGGCATGGGCATACCAGGACTTAATTTAGTCCAAGAGTAAGGGTTCAACTTTTGATCCCAGGCACCAACTCACATTGACTAAATCGGGTTGGTTAGACAATCGGTCGTGTGATCGGTCACCAGATATGTGTCCGTTCTAAGCGATTAACAACAGTTGGGGTTCCTCCTTTGTAATGAGTTCGTCTGATCCTTCAGATGATGTAAATATAATGCCAATCAGAAACGAGAGTTAAAGTATGATACCAAAGATCTTGCTTTTAATCAGAAATATATTCATGACAAAATATCAGACATTGGATATTAATACACAAACAAAATAGAAAAATGATAAAAAGAAGACTGATGAACCAACAGTCATTGTCTCAATGGTCGTGACCCACTGGTAGGCTAGACTTACTGCTCCAGTGTCTATGGAGGAGGTGAAGGTGGTTATAATGCAAATCAAGGCATGGAAAGCACCAGGTTCTGACGGGTTTTCGGGTATATTCTTCCACACATATTGGGAGGTGATTAAACATGATATTTTCAATATGGTGGTGAAATTTACGGATTCAGGTCATTTCACAAAGTCGATAAATGACTCGCATATTGTTCTAATCCCAAAGAAATCATAGCCACAAGTCCTGGATGATTTTTGCCCTATCAGTCTATGCAATGTAACATATAAGATCATAGCAAAACCCCTTGCCAATCGGCTAAAGCGTGTTCTTCCAAAACTTATCAGCCCTTATCAAGGAGCGTTCATTGCATAGCGATCTATCCATGATAATATCATGCTTGCGCATGAGGTCTTTCATACTATCAACAAGACAACGTAGAGCTGTTAGTATTTTGGCAATCAAAAATGGATGGGACCATATGACAAAATGGAATGGCACTTCGTATTTGTGATGATGGATAAACTAGGATTTCCTGAGAATTTCATTGATCAAATCAAATTATGTGTCACTTCAGCCTCATTCTCGATATTACTTAACGATGCTCCATTCGGTTTCTTTCAATCGCATCGGGGGATCCCTTGTCCCCTCTCTTATTTATCATTTGCATGGAAGCTCTTTCAAGGAAGTTGCAATACTCACAATCTTAGGACATCATCAAGGGAATACAAATCGGATGAGGGTGCGGGCCAATCAGTCATCTGTTATTCGCAGACGACATTCTTTTGTTTGGCCGAGCATATATGAGGGATTGTGGTGAGCTTTTGAATATCGTTGCAGAATTTACAAATCATTCAGTTTGATGATTAATCATCAAAAAATAATTATTTTATGCAGCCCTAATATGCACTGAAATCATAGATCGGCACTTCACAGGTTCATACGAATTTTGGATCAAAATCATCACAAAAAATTACTTGGGTTGCTTTTGGTTTTGGGAAAATCATTTCTGTAATCCTGAATCACTTGATGACGTGCTTTAAGATCCCAAAGCACATGCTATCAACAATTTAAAGAATAAGGAGGTACTTCATATGGGGACATGACTCTACGGAGAGAAAACTTCACTATGTAAAGTGGAGTCGAATCTGTACATCGAGGAGTCAAGCAGGCTTAGCATTAAACGACTTGAACACCAAACTTCTGCTTTCATGGCAAAAAGTGAGTTGAAACTGTTAAATGAGGAGACTTCGATCTGGGCATCACAAATCAAGAGCAAGTACTTCAACCATGGGAATTTTCTCCGGGTTGGAATTCAAGCCCATAGCCTCTTGGGGATGGAAAAATATCATTGGTGCTAAGGATTTTGTGCGAAAGGGATATGGTTGGCAGATCAAAAAGGGTGATAAAATACACCTTAATAAGGAAGCATGGATAAAACCAGGTAAGATTTTCACACTACGAAAACTACCAGAAGTGGTAAGTAAGATCTTAGAACTTCCATTACTGTATCTCAAATAGCGAAGATCGAAGGATTTGGGCGCACACATCATCGGACCAATTCTTGGTCAAATTGACCTATAGGCTTGCTCTCAGCATGGCCAAGCTAATCTCGAAAAGTCCCAATAACTTCTGGAACAGACTATGGCATAGTAGATGCCTAAGATACAGAAATTACTACTCTGGAAAGCATGCATTGGAAAGATTCATACAAGAGAGTTGTTAAGCCGGATGGGAATGAATATTGACCAGGAATGCCCCCTTTGCTTAAATCATCAAGAAACTTCCTCGCATATTTTCCTACAATGTCCATGGACTCATGCTTTGTGGTTTGTCTTACCAGTTTCAATTCGGATATTTCCTCCTGACACAACCATTCGAGATTGGATTCATGAATTCTTGAATTAGGAAAGAACTGTACCCATGGATCCAAGTGTGTTGTTACTTTGTGCACTCACCTTTTGGGAAATGTGGCAGACACATAGTAATCCGGTCTTTAATGGGATTCAACCTGATCTTCAAAAGGCGATTGCAAATGTTACAAAAAGTTGGTATGACTGTGCTCTGATAATGAAGCCGAATAAAAGCCCACCTGAAGAATGGTTCAAGGTCAATTTTGATAGAAAGGCGAAGGGGACATGCTGTCATGCCAAGGGCACTGCTGTTATTCACGATGCTAATGGGAACTTTGTTGCAGGAGAAGGTACTTTCCTTAGGGAGGCAAATGCGGGCTGAAACACAAAGCAGCTTTATTGGGAGTGAAACTCACAAAACAATGCGCAACTCGAGCAATTTGGATCGAAAGAGATAATAGGAATGTGATTAAATGGCTTACGGATTCAGAGTATAATCAGCCATGTAGGTGTGGCAATCAGCAGGAAGACCCGCTCGGCCTGATCAGCCCAGCCTAATGTTTGGGTGGGCTTGGGCAAGGGTTAGTAGCCCGTAGGGCAAAGCCCGGCCCGACCCGACGCAACGTTAATGAATAATATAAAATTTGTAGCTAAGATTATTATCATATTGTGCATATTGTGACTATAGATTAGTGGTGTGAAGTCTACCCTCTTATCATGAATACTTGGGTTCAAATCCTACTGTTAGCAAAATAGTCAATAATTTTGTTCTATTTAGACAAACACGGGCAAGCTCGGACAAACATGATGCAATTGGCGGGCTTGGGCAAGCAACGTTAAAGCCTGAACCTCAGGCTGGGCTAGGCTTAGGGCAACAAAAGTGCTCTTATATTTAGAGTATGGCTCGTGCCCGGCCTAGCCCAGCCTGTTGCCAACCCTACCGCCATGGCAACTTCAAAGCATAATTTGGAGAATTAAAGATTGGATTTCCAGCTTTCGACAATGTAAAATCAGTCACATATACCGGGAAGGAACCATGTGGTGGATTGACTTGCCAATAGGGTGGTTGATATCCACTCATCACAACAAGGGCTTGGCATTCCACCTAATTGGCTAAATGTGGTACTAAGAGATGATCAGATAGGAAGGGCTGTTGCTCGTGTAATTCCAAGTCAGCAATAAAATTATCTTTCACTAAAAAAAAAAAGAGAACAAAATATATTTTTTGTTTTCTTTACAAAAGGTTAAATGGTGTATTCCATAAATTGGTATTTGTAATGGTTCCATTCAATCCATTTTAACAAGTGGTGCAAATCAATGCAAAACTTTAAGAACTAGTTGGACTGAATGGCTTCCAACATACCATTCGCCTCATAATAATGATGCATCAATACATTGAACAATTAAAAAAAAATGTACAAAACTTAAAACTCAAAATCTTTTATCTATTTTTAAAGCCAAAAAAAAAATAAATAAATAAAAATACTTCCAATGAAAGTGTAAAAACATTATTTGACAGTACGATGTGTTGTGCCGTGCTGGGCGGGGCTCGTGCCTTGGCTTTTAATATGACTAAAATCCAACCGTGCCGCATGCCCAATCGGACTCAAGCCGTGCCATACCATTGGCCATGAACCCAAGCCCGACCCCTGCACTATAAAGCCTATATCGTGTTGTGCCATGCCTGGACACGCGACTCGACCCATTTGGACACCCTTATTTGACACTAGTACACTCGGAGATACAACCAAATATCATATTTACACCTGTCGAAATATAACCTAATTCTAGGACATCTCATCGTGTAGAACACACATTTATTGGTTGTTGCCTTGTTTAGTAGCTCAATTACCTTCTATGATTCTCTGTAATGTGAAACTGACAAAATTTAAAGATCAGAAAGATAATTGATAGGGATGCTACACAAATTTGTTTCCTTATTATACAAGAAATGCTTTACACATGCACTAGTCCTTGTCGAAAATTTTAAGTAATTTAAATGGAACTGGTTAGAAATAATTTGACTACACATAATCTAACTCAATACATTTATTCTAATAAATTGGACGAACGAACAAGATTTGTTGGTGATCATAACTACTAAAGGATTAAACATTTTTTTAATCTTGGCAAGTTAGTCCTTGTACTACAATATATGCTTAGTTTAAGGGGGACTTGAGATCGTCTGCATCGAAAATTATCTACTTATGATATGATTAGTGCATTCTCCCTTAAAAAAAATAAACTTATCTTCAAAATTTTAAAAAGTTAAATTTTTTAAAATGAGTACACCAATTATATCCCCGATACACACCAGTAGACGATTCTCGAGCCCGTTTAAGGGTAGTCATTGTATCGACCTTATGAGGTTAGTGAGCCCATATCATGTTTTGTGTTGGTGTGAGTCATGTGGCTTGTTGATGCAATGCTCGTAGAATAACCAACTGCTGCCATCAACAATTATTACTTTCTTGACAATCTTATTTTGGGGATAAAATCTACTAATGGAACAGTGACGGTTCGAACCGGTTGACTCGTGGTCCGACAGATTTAACCATAAAGTCAATTATTATTTGGTCAATGGATTTGTCTTCCCAGTGTATATTGTTGATCAGGCGGGATAATTTAACCACACTTTACACGCAACGCTTGATTACGAGCGCGTATACGCATTTTGGGTATAGCCGCACACACTGAATCATTCCATAAAACTGTAACGGCTGTACAGCCGTCCCTATCACGTACCAGCTGTCAGCGGCTGTGTACGATGATTAGACCGTTTTGGTGA
>JAUPMG010101422.1:0-12274 GCA_031762675.1 Pachysandra terminalis | reverse complement strand
CGATCATGGCATCACATGCATACACAAGCATCCTAGTTATTACACTTTATCTGCACATTGTATTTACTGGGCGTGTAACTCAATCCTTTTGGCTCCTAACATTTCACGGGAGTACTATTGGCCGGATGAGAACTACGGCCGAGGTTGTTGATTGATCATTACGAGAAGACCATGGACATAACATAGATTCTTTTCTTTATGTCTTCCTTTGGTCTGTACGTATTTTAGGGATTGGGAGGATGGAGCGTGTTGACTCCTGTTCATTAACTATATACTTGTTTATTTGTTGATGCCTCTATCCTTTTTGTCAGAGGCTTATCTTGTTCCCTCATTGGGCCCTGCTGAAGCATGAGGGAACATTTATGACATTTATTGTAGATACATGCTATATTTATTTACACATGTTCCATACTTAGTTTTTCGCTGCATATCCTATCTGTTGTAGGATTTCTCTGTCATGTATGTATGTTGGTTTTTCACCCACGATGTGTATGTGTTTGGATATAGTGGGTGAGAGTCCGGCTTGAAATTCTAAGGCCACGCTCACGTGCGTGTGAGACGAGCTTTAGGATTTGGTTGTGACAATTTAAGGGTTTGGATGTCAATTCTGGTTCGGACTTCGTGGTCCAATATGTTGTGATCAAAGGGAGGTCAATGGCGATGAACCTGGAAGGGAACCAACTTTGATAGCTATGGCACGTGCAAACCATACTAGACACACGTCTTAGATTGGTCTCCTCCTTGGAAACACGAATGATAGAATTCAATGGTTAATGGACCTATTTTATAACATTGGGATGTGAATGATGGAATTCAACGTATTATCCACATGCATGGGCGCTTGGATAGTTTCCGAGGGAGACTACCATTCCAATCCTATGAAAATTAATGCATTGCATACTATGTTTATGTGAGATGTTAAGTATGACCGGGTGGTGAAAATAAGGGGTTGTCTAGACCTGTAGGTTTTTTTTTAGAACTGGTAAATTTTGGGTTATATAAATAAAAAAAGATCAACAATAAAGATGCATACAAGTCAAGTCCAGAAGGACCAAACAAACAAAGGAATAAAGAGTTTGAACCTTGAGTAGGTTGAAAGTTCAGTAGACTTGTAGGTTGAAAGGGCCACGAAATAATTTATGGGATCATAGTTGGTTCCATAAGGTCGGATGGACCTTGAGTATTGTAAACACACCAAATTAGTGTGTGGTGGCCTTCTTACCATGGGTTAGTGCCCGGAATGAAGAGGGGGCTGCCGGTTGTTCCTGGTGACATTGTCCTGATCTGATGTTTATTATTGAAGCTGCAATGAGGGACACTTAACATAACATGTAACCATAGACATTTGATTACCTTGCATTTGTATCCCTTGTTTGAGCATCCTTTAGAACATGTGAATGACATATATGCATCACCCTCTTCTCATAATAAATTGCCATATATTCCCATGTCTACTATAGTGTTTTGTCGAGAGTTTTTGGTGTCATGTATGATGATGAGGTTGGTGACAGAATTGTGCTTACTGGGCATCCAAGCTCACGCAACGTTTCATGTTGCAGGTTGAGCAAGTCGTGAGGAGGTCGAGGACCATTATATCAGTTTTCTGCTTTAAAATTTGATTTATGTTTATTTAACATGTCAGTTGAATAAACCTTGTTTCGAGACTTAGGTTATGTAATTATGTAATAATGGGTCTTATGAGCCCATTATTGAATTTTATTTATTTGGATTATATGTAATACTTTTCTTAGCTTCTGCATACTCTGTTATCAAAATTAAATTGAGAATGTTTATCTCATGGCTTGGTAAGATACGAAAATCCACGATCCATAAATGGATCCCGAAGGTCTCACATCGAGATCCGTGCCACCCCTAATGGGAAGTTGTGCTCCGAGGCCTGGGAGTGACAGATTGGTATAAGAGCCCTAAGGTTTAAAACAAAGTGAGGTTATTAGGAGACTAGAGAACTTAGGTATCACATAGAAATTTGTAGTTTAGGTGGAGGAACATAGAAATCTAAATTAGGTTTGTGTGTTGATTGATAATATGATTGATTTCTATGTGTGTGAACACTTATTGTAATGACCCTCACTTAATAACCTCAATGAGCCTTAGTAGTTTATTGTTAAGTAATTTCTAAACTAGGGTCTAGATTGTAATTAATCATAAATTTGGGGTTAACCTTGTTATTTTGGTTAATTCAGGAGAATTGGGCTTGGACCCAAACGTCTAAACCAACCTCAGCATGTGTTGTTCGCTTGGCCAATACTTGAGAGGTAAGGGTACTATGTGAAATTCCCTAGTTGTTTGAATTTCAAAAATTGGGATAGTATCCACTACACGTATAGGTGAGAGAGGGAAGTTGAATCAAAGGGAAGAAAGGAAGGAAGAAGAGTTGCTGGAGTATTTGGAAGAAAGGAAGAAGGAGAAGAAGAGGAAAAACAAAAGAAATCATTTGGCAAGCAAATCCGGGTGAAGAGATTCAGAAAAAACTCAAATTTATAAGTGGTAGGATGCTTCAATGGTAGTACAGTAGTCATGTTCATAGTAAGTAAAGAAGCTATAGAATAATGCCTATAGGTTCAACTTGTTACATGTGTTTGAATTTGTGTATGAAACCATGAATTTCTTACTTTGTGTAGAAAGCATGTTTAGGAGAAAATATGGTTTTGTTCCTAGACTTTAAATCAGTTTGTGTGTGTGTAAAACATACAATTTTGTGTTCAAAATGATCAAAAGAGGTGATGTGATTGAATTGGCATGAAACTTGGTTGAAAACCAGTTTTCTGGGCGGTTATGCCTACTCGGCACTAGCCGAGGTACCTGCCGAGGTGACCAAACTCTCGGGACTTTCTGTCAAGCCTCAGTTGCTACCGAGGTAGGTCGACAGGTAGCTCGGCAGCTGCTGAGCACCTGCCAAGCACTTTTGATTCCCAATTTTTGCTGAGTGTCTCCATTTTGATGTGCTTAATGTGTATGGGAAGTCGGTTTGTGTGCGAAGTACCTGTATCAAAGTTAAGACATAAAATACGTTGTATGCCTAGTTTGAATATGAAATTGGGTGATTATATTACCCATTAACATGTAATATGATTAAATTGTACCCTATTATTTATGAATGATATGTATGTGATGTTATGTTCTTTAGAATCCATTATGAAATGATTATTGGTGTATGAAGTAAATTGAGATCATTGCGTTGGGTGTAACACAAGTTAAACTGTATTAATGGATATGAATGTGAATGTGCAAGGTTTTTCTGATGATTGTGTAATGAAGGTGAATTTCCTACCTTGGGTAGATCTCGAAAGGAAAGAGAGCAAGCAATCTTGCCTTGGGTTCCATTCCCTAAAAGGAAATATGGCAAGCAATCATGCCTTCGGTGTATATTTCCTCAAAGGAAAGATGGCGACCAATCCTGCCTTCGGTTGTAGATATTCCCTAAAAGGAAAGATGGCAAGCAATCTTGCCTTGGGTGAATATTCCCTAAAAGGAAAGATGGCGACCAATCTTGCCTTGGGTTGTAGATATCTCTAAAAGGAAAGATGGCAAGCAATCTTGCCTTGGGTGTATATTCCCTCAAAGAAAAGATGGAAACCAATCCTGCCTTGGATTGTAGACATTCCCTAAAAGGAAAGATGGTGCATTCTACCTTGGGTTGTATAAATACCCTAAAAGCGATGGTACTAACAGTTACTCAGTTGTTGTGCCAGCTAGGCGTGGCCTAACTACCGGTGCATGCATTGGGTAACTTGAGTCACACACTTGTGTCACACTTGGTCACATGAAACATTCACTTACCTTAAACTCTACCATCCACAAATTACATCACTTTCACACCCCACAATATACACTTATCACATTACACCTGGTTACTTGATATGATTGGAATTATGTGCCTTTGGCTACAGTAATGGTGTGGAATCATCAGATCAGTTGATGTGAATTGTCATTATTGAAATATGATAGCATGATGGGATCATGAGACTTGATTATGATATTTAATCTGTGAATTGTACATTGAAATGATGAAGTTCCATTTTGATTATACGTATATAATGTATATGATTATTAGATGTTTAAAGGTATTGTGAGTGCACTAATTATGTGAAATGTATGATAATGCATGAATGGATTGTTTTGTTACTTTACTATGGAAGTAATTATTGTATTATTGTGATTGTTTTTCTATTGAGCTTCCCAGCTCGCCCCTATTATTTTACAGGTGCCATTATTGAGTAAGGCAGATATACTGGACGACTGAGATGTTGTGCACTCGTTTACTTTTGTTTGACCCCTAGTGGGCAGTTATGTTGTAATAACCTTAGTAGTTTGGTTATTTCAGACACTTGGAATGATGAGACGTATGTACTCCTTATGTTGTTTCAACTTTTATAGACTTCCGCTATTGTAAATAGAAATGCTCTATTTAACCTTGTGATTGGTTAAGTATACGATGTTGGTATCCGTATCCATGGAGTGGATCCAAAGGTCAAACCCTTTGAGATCCTTGATATTACCATGACTCAGATCTGGGGCACGACAGATTCTAGGTTTATAGGTTACCTAGGGTGAAGAGTGGAGTGTAAGAGGAGTATAGTGAAATCTTAGGATTATGACATAGAAACATGTTAACCTAGGTTCCACATTTGTGAATTGTATGACGTGTGCTATTTATAAAAATATAAAGCGTGGCGTATGTTTGTTGATGTGATGTGTTGGTTGTATATATGTGAATGTATTTGTACCATATGTAGCTACTTAGAAATGTTGTATATTATACTTAGAGATTGTTGTATGTGTGTAGATGGTTGGAGGTTGGAGAAACTAGGCCGCATGAGAGGGTTCATCTGGGGGAGATGTAGTTCCAGAACTGAATGGGATTTATCAAGTATTGGGAGAAATGGTCACAACCATTCCGAGGGAACAAATGATGAGACAAACTCAGGTAGTTCAGAGGAATGGAGGAGGAATGTCTTGGTTGGTGAAATTTAAGAAATTGGCACCACTATCATTTGACGGAAGAGGCGAGTCAATGTGGGCCCAAGAATGGATACAAGAGCTAAAGAAAATATTTAGAGCCTTGGACTATACGGCCGATCAGAAGGTTCGTCTGGCCGCATTTATTTTAAAGGAGGCATATCATTGGTGGGAAATGATTGAAAGGACTCAAGGAGAGGTGAATGATTGGGAAGAATTCAAGAGATAGTTTTATGAGACCTATTTCCCTAGTAGCTATTAGAGGTCTAAAGTTGTAGAATTCATGAAACTTGGACAAGGTCCTCTCACGGTAGCTCAGTACGAAGGTCAGTTTGCTATGCTATCACGCTTTGCACCACACATGACAGCTCTGGAAGAAGATAAGGTTGCAAAGTTTGAAGAAACGTTCAGGCCACACATCAGGTCTAAGGTAGTGACTTTGGGACTTAGGATTTATAGTCAAGTCCTTGACTGTCCACGTAGGGCAGAAAGAGATATTGAAGTGAATGCACCCAAGAAAGAGTTTTACCGCAATGATAGGGGAAGGTTTCCAACTCAACAGTTGAGGGGAGAAAAGAGGATCAGGACTGAGGATTTCCAGAGAACTGTGGTGGCCAAGCCAGTTGCTATTGTTGGCAATTGCTGCCGCATATTTGCAGCAACGATACCCTATTACTTACTTCAACTATGGAAGGATTGGGCATACCAAGAAGGATTGTCGCGAAAGGGCCAGAGTCAAAGGATTAGGACCGGTAGCAGATCGTCGACTTTAGCCTCGTGGGCAAGTACATGGTATGACTGATGAAACCATCTATGGAGATGATAGTGCTACTAATGTTGAAGTGGAAGGTACACTTACAATCTTTCATACTCCTGCAAAAGTATTATTTGATTCGGGTGCCACACACTCATTCATCTCAACACATTTTATGCATGCTTTGGGTATTAAACCAACCATCATGAGTGAATCTTTATGTATAGAAAATCCAGTAGGAGGAACTGTCACACTTAGAAAAATTTGATTGGACAGTGTTGTAAGGGTTGGTGATTTAAACCTTGAAGCTGATCTAGTGGAGTTAGCTATGTCTAACTACGATATCATCTTAGGCATGGATTGGTTAGCTGCATACCATGCTAAGGTTGATTGCTTTGAAAAGGAAGTCATTTTTGCAATTCCAGGGGTGAAAATATTAACGTTCGAGGAGGTCACAAAGATGAGTATCGAAATGATTCCTAAGTCTTCTAGAGGAGAGTAAGGAAAGATCTTTGGAGGAGATCCCTGTTGTGAGAGACTTTGCTCTAGTTTTTTAGGAGATACCGGAATTACCACCTTTTAGGGATGTAGAGTTTTGTATTAAGTTGATGCCAAGCACTACTCCCATTTCACTGGCTACTTACTCTATGGCACCAGTGGAACTGAGCGAACTCAAGGAGCAAATCGATGAACTTATGAGGATGAGATTTATTAGACCAAGTGTTTCACCATGGGGAGCACCAGTGATTTTTGTGAAGAAGAAGGATGGGTCTATGAGATTGTGTATAGACTACTGACAACTAAATAGAGTCACCAACAAGAATAAGTATCCCTTACCAAGAATTGTTGACCTATTTCATCAACTGAGGCGAGCATGGTAATTCTCTAAGGAATGGTCACTATGAGTTTGTGGTTATGACATTCAGTTTGACTAATGCTCTAGCTGCTTTTATGGACATGATGCATCGGGTGTTCAAACCATACTTGGACCAATTCATTGTGATATTTGTAGATGATATTTTAATACATTCCAAGTCTAGGGAAGAACACAAAGAACAGTTGAAGATTACCTTGAGGACACTTCAGGAACACCAACTGTATACCAAACTTAGCAAATCTGATTTCTGGAAGGAGGAAGTCAAGTTTTGGGGGCATGTAGTGTCTATAACTAGAATATTTGTAGATCCAGAAAGGTAGAAGCTGTTCTGAAATGGAAAGGCCGAAGAATGTGGCTGACATTAGAAGTTTCATTGGATTGGCCGGTTACTACAGGAGATTTATTGAAGGATTCTCTAAGATTGCTGCACCAAGGGAAAATTTGACGAAGAAAGAAGTCAAATTCTGTTGGGATGAAAAGTGTGAGGCCGCATTTGAAGAATTGAAGAGGAGATTGACTTCTGCACCGGTACTCGTGACTCTAACCAGTGGGAAGACGCTATCAGTGTATACAGATGCATCATTGATAGGGCTAGGATGTGTCCTAATGCAAGAAGGACAAGTGGTTGGTTACGCTTCAAGAAAACTAAAAGTACATGAGTGTAATTACCCAACACATGATTTGGAACTAGCCGTTGTTGTGTTTGCATTAAAGTTATGGAAGCATTACCTTTACGGAGAGGATTTTGAACTCTTTACCGATCACAAGAGTTTGAAATATTTGTTTACTCAGAAGGAATTGAATATGAGGCAGAGGAGGTGGATGGAATTAGTGCATGACTATGTTACCACTCTTTAGTACCATCCGGGTAAAGGAAATGTAGTTGCAGATGCTTTGAGTAAAAAACCTGGAATACTTTATCTTGTTTATCAAGGCAAGAACAGAACTTGGTTGAGGCTATTAGTGATTTAAACATCCGTTCAGAAGGGAAAAGAGGTAATGGTTTTTTGTTTAGCCTTGTGGCAAGACCTTCTACTATGGATAAGATTGCAAAAGCACAAAAGATGGATAAGGAATTTCAGCTGTGGGTTGCCGATGAATTGAAGGCTGATTGGGTAGTGCAACCTGATGGAATGATCAAATATAGGGGAAGACTTTGTGTTCCTAAGGATGAGAACATTAGAAATGAAATCCTAGACGAGGCACATAAATCCAAATATTCTATTCATCCTGGAGGCACCAAGATGTACCGTGATTTAAAGAAGACTTATTGGTGGTCAGGAATGAAAAGGGAAATAGGCCAATTTGTGTCCATGTGCCTTACTTTCCTACAAGTAAAAGCAGAACACATGAAAATAACTGGACTACTTCATCCGCTGCCTATAGTGGAATGGAAGTGGGAATATGTGTCGATGGATTTTGTAGTGGGACTACCAAGAACTAAAGATGGATATGATTCTATTTAGGTGATTATGGATAGACTGACCAACTTAGCTCACTTCTTGCCAGCTAAGACCACTGCCTCAAGAGATGAAGTGGCACGACTATATGTCAAGGAGATAGTCAGACTGCATGGGATACCAATTAGCATAGTATCTGATAGAGATATCAGATTTACATCCAAATTTTGGGTGAGTCTACAGAAGGTGTTTGGATCGCAGTTAGATTTTAGTATTGCCTTCGACCCTCAGAATGATGGGCAGACCGAAAGGGTTAATCAAATGCTGGAAGATATGCTTAGAGCCTGTGTATTGGATGTCAAAGGGAGTTGCAGTGATCATCTGTCCTTATTAGAATTTTCCTACAATAACAGTTATCAGTCTAGTATTGGCATGGCACCATTTGAGGCATTATATGGAAAGTCATGTAGATCACCAGTGTGCTGGAATGATGTGGGAGAAAATGGTATGCTTGGACCAGAGATCGTCCAAGAAACCACATAAAAAGTGAAAATGATCAAGGAGAGATTATTAGCGGCTCAAAGTCGATAGAAAAGTTATGCAGACCGTAGAAGGTGAGAGCTAGCATTTGAAGTTGGTGATCATAAAACTCGAAAGGTTTTGCCTATGAAGGGTGTGATGAGGTTTGGTAAGAAAGGGAAACTTGCACCTCAATTCATTGGACCATTTGTGATACTTGAATGCTTGGGAGATGTTGCATATCGACTGGCGCAACCATTCCAATTAGGAGTTGTTCATAATGTATTTCATGTATCGATGTTGAGGAAGTATGAACCGGATCCGACTCATGTGATTGATTGTACTAAATTGCCACTTAGAGAAGATGTAACTTATGAAGAGGCACTAGTAAGGATTATGGACCGGAAGGAACAAATCTTGAGGGCTAAGACCATTGCTCTAGTCAAAGTTCAATGGAACCATCATGATGAAGAAGCATCATGGGAACTGGAATCAAAAATTCGAAAACGATATCCAGCATTTTTTGATAATCAAGGTACGCATAATTTCGGGACGAAATTCCCTTAAGGGAGGTAGATTGTAGTGACCCTCACTTAATCACTTCATTGAGCCTTAGTAGTTTATTGTTAAGCAATTTCTAAACTAGGGTCTAGATTGTAATTAATCATAAATATGGGGTTAACTTTGTTATTTTGGTTTATTCAGAAGAATTGGGCTTGGACCCAAACGTTTGAACCAACCTGAGAATGGGCTGGTCGTTTGGCCCATACTTGAGAGGTAAGGGTACTATGAGAAATTCCCTAGTTGTTTGAATTTGAGAAAGTAGGATAGACCCCTAACCCACTACACTTACAGGTGAGAGAGGGAAATTGCATCGAGGACGAAATTTCTTTAAGCGGGAAGAATGTAGTGACCCTAAACCAGAATTAGAGATGTTTTGTAATTGAATTGTGTAATTGGGGATCAGATTGTAAATATTAGAACTTATGGGGGTATGTATTGCAATTATTCAAAACTATATTGGGCTGCACCTAGAGTTAAACGTGTGGAACATTAATTAGGTTAATGGGTTGGACTAATTAATGTAATGGGTTTAATAACTCAACTAATCTAATTAGTTTAATGGGCTTAATTATTGGGCTTAACTAAATGGGCTAGTATTAAGAGAAAAGCTTGTGGATCCAGTTAAAAAGGGGTAAGGGTATCTTTTAAACTTAACTTAGAATTGTTCTAGAAGGATTAAGTTCCTAACAAGAGTTGGAATGAAATTAGTATGTGGATTAGGATTAGTAATGAGTTGGGATTAGTAAGAACTAGACTGAAAGGTTGTGATTGGAAAAGGAAACTGAGTTTGGATTTGGACGAGTAGAATTGGAAAGGAGAAAAACTGGAAGTCTATAAAAAAGGAAAAAAGAAAGGGTCGTGTACAGCTATAAGGAAGAATAGATCTAGATTTTTTGTTTGTGACGAGAATTAGAGGAAGAAAGAGGGATGAGTGTGGCTGATCAAAGAAACACCTAATGGGCTGATTTAAGAGATTTGGGCAGATTGTAAAATGGGGCATTCCAACCTTGGCCCAAAGGAAGATGAAGGAATCATAAATTTAATCGTTTTTGATGAGGGCACAGTCGATCGAGCGTAGTGCGATCGAGCACAACTCCAGCTATGGACGAAACACATTTTTAGCCTGTTTTCAGAGATTGACTTACCTACTTTAGACCTTCCCTAGGCGTGGATAAGCTGCTAACTTCAAGCTGAATTATTGCTGAATTTTAGGATCTTAATTTTTATCCTTTCTTAGTCTTACTTTCTTGTTTTAAAACTCAATTAATTTTCTTTCCATTATAGTTGATGTGTATGGTTGAGGCTATAAATAGCCAGCAATGTAAGGAAGAAATACACTTTCGATTTTAATAAAAACGTGAGGTTGCTTCCTCTAATGGTTCTTCAAAGGACTTGTGAACTTATCAAGGAGTTCTTCCTTGTGGCGTTCAGATTTTATACCTTCTGTTCGTGACTCACTTATAGTCACTGGGTCGGGGTTGCTACTTCATACCTTTTGGTTTGCGTTTCAATTATAAACGTCGGGTCAGGGTTCTTTTCTTTCTATCAAAATTCTACATTTTAGCTTTCTTGGGCAAATAATCCAACCTTGTTGTTGGGTCTCGATAGCACCTCAATCGAGGTTCGCATCATTTAGTGTCATGCGTATTTACTCCACTTCTAATATCAAATCATGGGGAAATTCCTTTCTACTTGTGTGCATAACCCTTCCCCATGATCCGATTAATAAAACCCAGAACGATTGCATGTGATTTCATAACAATAGTACTATGTTAAATCCTAGACGGTTAAATAAACCAATACACCAGAATTTGATATGAATTGTTAAAATCTGATTTAATGTAATCAATAATGTGACCTAATTACCAAACACGAATCCCTAGAATGATTAGAGGAATCACCCTATTCAATTTCATGGCCTGACTCAATTTCCCCTGAACCGGCACCGGTTAGCCTGCCGGGTGATGAATATTCTTGGTCTGGGCACAGGCAGGCTACTGCCTAGCCTACCGGCCCAACTGGTGTACCGGCTGACCCTGCCAGTGCACCCTCTATGACACTTTGGTGTAGACAGTGTTCTGCCTAGCCTCCCGGCTCTACCGGTGTGCAGGAAGACTGCCAATAGGGTTACATAACCTAACCGGTGTACCGAACACCTCACCGGGACCCTACCTGATGACCAAAAACATATTTGGCAGCCTAGCCCAACCGGTGTACCGATACCCTGCTGGAACCCTGCCGGTTGAGCCCAAACCTTCACCTTGCCTACAACCTAACCTATCGGTGTACCGGCCACCTTGCCGGTAGCCTGTCGTTGGTCACAGTGACCCTAAACTGACCTTTTAAGATCCTAAACACTTTACCTTGACAACCTAACTTATTTGTAGACTTCCTATACTCTATTTTTGATCTTCTAAACCCTCCATCTAGTATGAAATCACTATAAAACTAATAATTTGAATTATCTATGTGTTGGTATGATTGCTGAACCTTATAAATTGGCATGAGAGCTTATGTATGATTGGTTAGTGCTATTGAATTGTGTAGAGACTATTGTTTGGGTGAACATCTTAATTCCATAAGACTTATTATAGTTAACTATATTATGTATAATTCCATCATCATATTAGCTGTGCTTTAGACCATATATATATATATATATACATTAAAGTGTACATTATGTGATTATTTAGTAGATTATTATCATGAGATTGTGCCTAGGTTCATGATTGAATATATGTGACGTTCTATCATGTGTGTGAACTTCATTAATAAACGGATCTGAATTTATGAGTTGCATATGAAATCCCGGCCGAGAAGGCTTCTTTGACCATTAACCAATTATTATGTATACTTCCTGAGACTCAAAGCATGTTATACCATTTTTCAGTCCATTAAGAGACCTATTATTATTTTTTTTTGCCCAAGGTGAGAGGTTTGGGACTGAAAATACTTGTGGTAAGATGAAAGGATTTGGGATAGGCCTTGTATGGGGGTCCTAATCTGAATCATAAGAGTCAACCCTTTGGTATTCGGGTATCTCCACTGAGGTTAATTCATAGTTATTGACGCCTTTGATTTTTGCATTGCCCTGACTGCAAAAAAGTGGGGGAATTGTGCCCTCTTGGTCGAAACCCCTTAAAACTATGATGCGCACATAGAATATCTTGCATTGAGAGT
>JAUPMG010101390.1:0-12275 GCA_031762675.1 Pachysandra terminalis | reverse complement strand
CGACATTTGGATTATCCCAGTGGAACCATAGTGTTTCACATATGAGGCATCTGCCTCATGTCATAGCAACTTATGCTGCTAGGGATGATGAGGAGGAGGCACCTGAGGAGGCAGAGGTTGGATTAGAGGCAGAGGTAGGAGCCGAGGAGGTTCCACTAGGGGCAGAGGAGGTAGTATGAAAGGAGGCTGGACCATCTAGGGTTCCAGCAGAGGACATTCCTGCAGAGGAGACAGGACCATCTGAGGCTCCTGAGGATGCAGAGGAGAGGGTGCTTGAGGGAGATTACATGGATTACACTACTAATCCTGAGATGCACATTTACCCGGATCCACCCTATTAGATGTCATATCAGGATTACATGTATCTCCGGGATTCAGTTGACCACCTCCGGGGTGATATGACAGACTTATAAAGAGAGGTTAGGGTCACCCAAGATCTTCAGAGGGAGACTTATGAGATGATGACACACATGACAGACTTTGAGAGAGTGGTTAGGGTCACCCAGGATCTACAGAGGCATATTCATCAGACAATGGAGCAATTTTTCAGGCAGGGTTTTCTAGGCTAGGATCCACCACCTCCACCACCATTTTGAGTCTTTCTCAAGTGATATATTTCCTTTCTTTTTACCACTTCCTATATACTTTTCTTGTTTACATTGGTGACAATGTAAATTTTAGGTTTGCGGGTGTGTAAGAAAGAGGGATTTCTTTTTGTTATTGGATTTTCTTTTTGTTATTTTTATTTAGTTTATCTTTATATAGCATTTCTTTTTGTCGAATTTCTTTTTATTTTGTTTAGATTAGTTTCTTTAGGATTAATACTGTATTTGCTGTTACAGAGCGATTCTGCAGAATTGCGATCGAGCACACCCCAGGTGCGATCGAGCGCAATTCACAGTACTGCAGTTTTGGTTTGTAAACAATTTCTATTGCTACTATTTGATGCTCCGTGCTTATATATGATGTTCCTTTGAGTACAATGAGTTTTATATTTGGTTTTCATGACATTGTACTCTTAGGAATAGCATACTTTCTATAATGTTTGTGGGTAACATTTTGTTAAACCCTCACGAGACTTCACTTGTCCTCTAGGGCAGCCTAGGGGTTTAAAAGGCTTGTTGCATATGCTAAATACAATCGTAGATCCCAACCAAACGAGGATATTGCTAGTTTTATTTTTCTGATGTTTATTAGTTGCTTTGATAGTTTGTTGAGTGTGTATAGGAATAAAAAGAAGAAGTGGACATCACAGGGCTGGCTTGTTGGACTTCAGGCTTCTTCCTATCTTGACCTTGTTGCTCCATCAGGTTGTACTATTCTTTCTTTTCACATACTATTGCTTTTATTTTCTACATTATGGACAATGTAGGGTTTTGGTTTGGGGGTGTGTGAGAAGGAAAAACAGTGTTATTATGCCTATTATGCCATATTTTGCCATACTTTGTCATATTTGAAAAATCTAAAAATTCTGGAATTTTAAATTTGGTTGAAATTTTCACTTTAGGAATCACTTTTTGACTATATGGTTGTGTCTAAATTCACTAGGAAAAGATTCTAAGACACATAGGTATTTAGAGTTGAATTTAGTTTTATTCTGTGATAATACCCTATTCTAGCTTGCATGACCACACTTCCACTAAAAACATGGATTATGAATGCATGCGAATGTAGTTTTAGATAACTTTATGTGCTTTGATTTTTAAGTTCAAATAATAGATGACTATTGCTCTTATATATATGTCTCTTATTTAAAATAAAAAAGAAAAGATAAAAGTCAGCCATGTTTATAATTAACTAAGTAACCGGGCCTCTTTGCCTCATAAAGCAGTGAGTGTTCGCATAAAAAGGTGGAAAATTTTTGTTGGTTGATAAAAAAAGATAAAATAAATTTTTTTAAGCATGTAGTGACTTGTTTAGCTTGGTAGCCTATTGAACTTGAGTAATTACATCCTTTGGGGTGCTTGTCACCTAATGACCTGAACCAACTGGGACGGGATCATTGATTGAAAGGTTGCTAAAGGGTTCCTTAGGCAGTTGAATGAGAGCTAGACATTGCACATGTCACGTGTATTGCATAAAAGAGAGATGAATAATTAAAAATAATAAGAGCATGAGTAGTCTATTTTGAAAACTTATTTAGTCTTTGTATATTTGGTTAGGCTTGACTATTTAGCATTTATGTCATGATTTATGATTCTCAATTTCACTTGCATATATTAAATTGCTTGAGTATGGGTATTTAAATAGGATATGATTAAATTTTTAACTTTCGATATATTGTGGAGTCAAAGAATCAACTCTTAGAGATTTAGATTTAATTCATTGAGTTAATATCTGAGTTCCTAATTTCTGATATAATCATCTGAGTTTGAAGTTTTCTTATGGAAATTATGGATGGATGAGTTTTAAAAGAGCGTTAGTTTTATTCTTCCTTTGCTTAAGGACTAGCAAAGTGTAGGTTTGGGGGTGTGCTAAGTGTGTAGCACTTGCACTCTTGGACTTATTACTGCTATTTGTTAGTCTTAGAGATATGTTAATGTGAATGAATTAATACAATTATACTGTTTTGCAAGTCTGTTGAAGATGAGGAGAATATGGGCTTAAACCAAGCCATTAAAGCCTCAGGAGATGATCAAGGCTCAATTGGTGCTGTGGACTCAAGTCAAATCCACCTTAAAGATGGAGGAAAAAGCCCACGGAGAAAGCCCAATTGGATGCCCAAGGATCAAGTCCAAACTCAGCCCAGAAAGCCCAGTTTACACAGTGCGATCGATTGCAGTAGGATCGATCTCATTGTGATCGAGCGTAGAATTGAGATCGATCGCATTGGCGGTGCGATCGAGTGCATGCGGGAATTCAACAGCAGTCCAAATTTTTCTAGTTTTTGAGTCTGTTTGTGATTGGTCTCTGACTTCTTTTAGATAACTTTGAAACTTAGAATTATGTATTATAAGACTCTTAGTAGGCTGTAGATAATTAACAATTGGAATTTGAGTTTTAATCGAATTGAAATTCGTGATAATTCTCCGTTCTGCGATCTGTTCTTGCGCTTTCTTGCTTGCTGGAGCGTATGCTGTGCGTGGAGATTACCTTCTACACATCCGTGGTGAAGATCAGTCCATCCGTGAGTAGCTAAACTCCTTGTGGAGTGTTGATGTAAACTCTAATCTCTTGTTATGGTTTTAGTCTCATGATTTTTAGGTTTTTAATTAACTGATTTGATAATTGCATAGTTTGAGGATTGTTTTCAATCAGTAATTTAAAGTTTATAATCAAAACTAACAGAACCTACTTGCCATAGATTTGTCAGGATTGAACCCAAAGTGTTCCTATTTTCTGTGATTATAGGAATACTAATTATGCAATAACGCCTAATGATTAGGATGGATTTGATAGACCATGCCTAGGGAAGACGGGTTGTACTACAAATTAGATTAGTTAGTGTAGGTAGACAGTTCGTGCCAAACGAAGATGGGTTATACTTATCCCTTATGATAGTGTAATTCATACTAAGAATTTGATAGTCTATGCTTAAAGAAATCGAAGATAGATCATGCTTATTCTTAGCATGATATCTTTTTGGGACATTGTGTGAGCTTGTAGCCACACAAGTCTATTTCAGACTTTGAATTAAATCCTAGAATTCATGAGATTGCCATATTCAAGGGGTTAGAGGGATCATCAATGCTTTACTTCTTCTCTTATTGATTAATCCGTTTATATTAGTTTAAATTGATTTTTAGAATTAGATCAGAAATTTCCCTTACTTTGTCTAAATTAAATTCATTAGAATTAATCTGATAATTTTACAGTTTAAACCTCATCATTCCTTGAGGTTTGACACCCTTAAAATAGCCCTATCCTACAAGGATTCGTCCTATTGCGAGTGGTTATAATTCACGCATCACATGTCCAACCTTTTCTCTCCTTTGGGTGAAATGTCCAAACAAAAAATATGGGGTCACTCTCTTGGGTACTTCTATGTTATATAGTTTCTCTCTCTCTCTCTCTCTCTCTCTCTCTCTCTCTCTCTCTCTTGTCAAGAGGACCTAATGATTTGAAGATTTAAATACAAAAAATAGAGAATGATGTCCATTTCCTTTTCTTTTCCTTCTCTCTCTCTCTCTCTAAAAAAAAAAGAGAGTTTGTCACACTTCTCTATCTCAAATGCAAGAGGAAAAGGCTTTCATTTGTTATGAACTTTGTACTTCTAAATTGATATATGTATATGTGTGTAACATTTTGCATTACCATTTTGTTATTGGCTTATCTACTCACATTGTTCTCTTTCCTATTCTTTCATGCCCACGACAATAAATTGAGGTTTATAGCCGTGGTCAGGGGGACTTAAATGTAGGTACACAAAATGT
Organism: Pachysandra terminalis; assembly: GCA_031762675.1. NCBI lineage: Eukaryota > Viridiplantae > Streptophyta > Magnoliopsida > Buxales > Buxaceae > Pachysandra > Pachysandra terminalis. The sequence goes on along the minus strand of JAUPMG010101390.1, from coordinate 7,902 downwards.
GAAGGCAAGACTCCGGCTGAGTTTTGACCTCAAGAAACATTATGAATGACCAACTCGCAAGGACAGGCCAGCGATGATAGAATACTCACAAGATGGAATTTTTAAAAATCTTCCAAATATCACATTATTGGTCGTTGCTCTCGTATGAACATGGGATGCTCCAAGTATCTCAATATTGGTCGTCGCCCACGTATGAAAATGGGACGTCCCAAATATCTCAATATTGGTCGTCACCCTCATATGAAGATGGGACACCCCAAGTATCTCAATATTGGTCGTCTCCCTCGTATGAAGATAGGACACCCCAAATATCACAATATTGGTCGTCGCCCTCGCATGGAGATGGGACGCCCCAAGTATCACAATATTGGTCGTCACCCTCGTATGAAGGTGGGATGCCCCAAATTTCACAATATTTGTCGTCACCCTCGTATGAAGATGGGACACCTCAAACATATTATATGCTAATCGTTACCCTTATATCAAGTCGGGATGATCCAAACCTCTCAAGGACTTCATCAACATCAATATGACAACTCGTCGAAGCGTCGAGGTACATATACCTTGGGGACACCTATATCGTCGAAGCGTCAAGGTGCAAACACCTTGGGGATGCCTAAACTCAGCTTGTCGAAGTATCGAGGTGCAAACACCTTGGGAACGCCTAGACTCAACTCGTCGAAAGCGTTAATGTACAAATACATCGAGAACGCCTAGTCACAACTAGTCGAAAGTGCTAAGGTACAAATACCTCGAAAGCACCTAAACATCACACGTTGATATGAATTCACATTTAAGGGGATAGACAGTCCTGGACAATGTGAGACGTCAACACGTTGATATGAATTCACATTTAAGGGGATAGACAGCCCTGGACAATGCGAGACGTCGACACGTTGATATGAATTCACATTTAAGGGGATAGACAGCCCTGGACGATGTGAGACGTCAAGACGTTGATATGAATTCACATTTAAGGGGTAGACAACCCTGGACAATGTGAGGCGTCAACACATTGATATGAATTCACATTTAAGGGATAGACAACCCTGGACGATGTGAGACGTCAACATGTCAATATGAATTTATACCTAAGGGGAAAGACAACCCCGGACGTTGGAAGACATTGACACTCTATTTGTACAGTCTCGAGAGAACGAAGGTTTGAGAACCTTGAAAGCTCTAAGACTGGATAACCTCAATGACTTCTATTACACTCATACTACTGATCGCCATCGCCCATACCTCAATGTCATGAGCGTGACATATAGGGTGACTCACCATCCTCTTGTCATGAACTACATGTTGTGTAATGATTTTTAGTGGCAAACCTGTAATTCTCCAATATGACTTGGGATTGGTCCACCTAAGAGATCGGGATAGTTAATTCATGTTACCTCAGGTTAACATTTTAACACCGTTAGTAACCACCTAACGGATTTCTAACTTCCGTTATCTTTCTCCAAGCACTATAAATAGTAGCTCATTCTTCAAGAAACGGGGTTGGAGAATTTTCCAAAGGAGTCAGGCTCTGAAAATGTGCTCTGACCCGTGCTCATGAATTTCTAGCACCCTGATTTGACCCGTGTTCAGTGGTCATTATTTACCCTTCCCTTCTAATGGACCTTGAACTACGTCTGACTTGATCCTTATTTGGGTACGTAGGCAACCTGTCGCAGGTGCAGTCTAAAACCACCATTAGATTAGTTGTGATAGGAGGAGTATAGAAGATTGCTCAAACTTGACTCTGAAAAGAGATCACAAACTTCTAACAACATCTCCCTTAGTCTTACTCGACCTTTGCTAACAACCACTCAATCTTACTTCTTTTTGATTCTTCAGACGGGGTACGGTCGGTAATCGACTTAGGCTTCCATCAGTTGATAACTATTGTTGGTGACTCCCCTTCACACAAAAACACCCTTTACACACCTGAAATTGTTTGGCGATTGCTGGCTTTGGTCTGGGCAAGAAAAGCAGGAACTAGCTCATGTTTTTTATCTGAAGGCTCCTTCATTGCCATACAAATGTAGAATGCAATAACTATATTTACAGAGATGGCAACAAGGAATGCGGCTAGCAGTGTATGAGAATAGAAAGATAACTATGTCGAAGCTGTTCGAAAATAAACTTTACTTCATTACAGAAAACAATAATAAATGATGTTCGTAGATTGTTAACCAATGCAAAAGATGTAAAGAAAGAACAAACAAAACAAAAAAAAGGAGAAGAATCTGATGATTCATGAGTAGCAATTTTAGAAACGAAAAGAAACTCCATCAGGACGTTTAGAGCACCACAAGCTCTTGAGAACCAAATCATTTCTTGTCTTTCATATAGCTCAACATGTCATAACTAAAGAACTTAGGAGTTTTGGTCCGTTTAGCGCTTGTATAAGATCAGAAAAAACTCTAGCAACAACTATTCTTGTGGATTTTGGATATTCTATGAATCAAACCAAGAACCAAGCATAAATATTAGCCAAGTTGCTTTGGCAAAGTTGCCATCCTTAAAACATATGAGTTACTGATTCGTCAATTTGCAAATATTTTTTAATCTAATTTTCTTTTTCTTTTTTAATCAATTATCAAATTAGCTCAAACTGGGAGATTATTGTCACACACCTTGTTGTATTTTTTCAAAATAAAACTTGGTTTTGTTTTGAATTAGAAAGCCTCTTTTGTTGTGAAGGCTCTTTTCCCATCGGGTTGAACCGAGTTGATTGATTTTTTGGTTAGATGGTTCAGATCATCTATGGTTTGGGTTGAACTTTCGATCGGACACATCTTATGGATTCAAAGGTTGCACCAGATTAGAAAGGGTCAACTAAACAGGTGCCTTATGGATCCAAAGGTTGCACCCGATCAGAAAGGTGTCAACTGAATAGTGCCTGTAGAAGGAGAGATTTGGACACCAAAATATGTCACATGGCACGATCTCACAAGAATATGGGGCCACTAAAATAAAATTCTCTCAAATTGAATCTTTGATTAGTTCAATTGGGACTCACAAAGAATTATTAAATTAAAGTTATAATAATTCTCATTAAATATGGATTATCCTAAAAAATAGGAAAATTCTAGATAATTCTCAAAAGAATTATTTAAAAGCTATCCAATCAAAATTTAGATAATTCTTAAATAAAGAATTATCTTACATTGGATAATCTCCTAAAGTGGTTGAGAACAAGTAGAACTCTACCCTCCCACGTGTAGAGATAATCCCTAATTAAATTGAGAATTATCTCTAATTCATGGAGGACTCTCCCCTCCAAATCTATAAATAGGGGTAGTTCTCTCATTCAATGGGGCGAAAAGGCCAGAGGAGACCTGATGATCAAAGATCAAGAAGGAGGATCAGAAGAAGCTCTGAAGCTCTGCTACTCTGACACCTGACTTGAAGTCTTGAAGACCTAAAGATCTACAGACTTGAATCCCCAAAATACAATATTTAAGCCTAAAGATTCAAGTTCTGCATTCTCTGAATATGCTCAAAAGCCCAGAGATCCAAATCAAGACGAAGCTTTTGGCTCACATCTTCTATAAGTCTACAAGCACGAAGATCAAGCCAGGGATCAGAAAATCATCAAGTTCAAGGAAGAAAGATCAAGGAGAAGAAGCTTTGAAGCCCTGATGGTCTACTGCCTTGAAGATCTGAAGACTTGAAGTCCTTAAGTTGCATTCAAACCTGAAGATAAAACTCCCCATCGCTGAATACACTAAAAGTCCTAGAGATCTAAATCAAAGTCCAAGTCTTCAGTAAACATCTTCTATAAGTCTATAAGCCCAAAGATCAAGCCGAAGGCTTCTTCAAGTTCTTCATTCTCTGAATATGCTCAAAGGCCCAGAGATCTACATCAAAGTTGAAGCCTTCAATCACATCTTCTATAAGTCTACAAGCTTGTTATGACCTAAACCCATTGATTGAAATTCCTTCTTTAATAATACTTATTATTGCATGTGTTTATATAGTTTTTATGTTAATTAAATATAGGGGTTTATTTAGTGTCTATATTATTTTGGGGGGCTTTTTTGTTATTATAAAGAATAGGGGGTTAAGTTGTGTATTTAGTCTCCTTTGAATCTCTTCAACGCACAAACAGTTTTGAACTGGTCGTGCATTGAGGATGGGAGACGTGGCATGTTGTGGGGTCTGTGGGAGAGAGAAGAGGGGAGGTTACTCCCTATATCCCTCCAACCTCTATGGGTCGTTGATAGCAAGAGAGAGTTTGAGTTTGAGTTGCTGTTAACTGCTTGCAGAGGAGAAGAAGTGAAGAAGACGAAGTGCATTCTGAGCATTCTCATCATCTTTAATAGAGATTAAGGTATACCTTTCTGTTCTTGATAATTGATTCAATTCATATACGTTATGCAAATCATTTTGCTGCTATGTATGTGAATCTATTTCAGTTTAAGAGATCTTGATATTATGGTTTATTTCTTGAGATCATGAGGTAGGAATTTTCTGCCATGCGTTTTTGGAATGCTATATATATATATATATACATCTCAGTAGATCACAACAGAGATTGAGGGTTCGATACATCAATGTGTTTATCCTTGTTTTTAATAACAGTTTTGGTAATGATTCAATTTCTGTTTTTAAATTGTTTCAAATCTGAATTCTGCTATGATAATCGAATGCATTCTGTTGTGTTAGTCGAGTGCGTTTCAGCTATGAATTTTTAATGCAATAAATCTCAGTCATTGGAGCGCACATGGTTTTATGGTATGAGATCATGAAAGTGCTGCCTTTTTGAAATTAGTTTTCATAAGCAATTGAAAACCCAAGTTTAGTGAATGCGATCCAAACTTTTGAATCATAGAAATTCTGCTAGGATTTTTATATGCGATTTCGTAGTTTTTCAACATAGAACTTCTGTTATTTTACTACAATTTATCATAGACATCTTGTTGTATTATTTACTGCGTTTTCATGGTTGTTTTCATAGCATGTAATCATGGAAGTTTGCCGTATTTTGAATTCGTTTTTATAGTCAATTGAAAGTCGTTGTTCTGGTCTGTGATCATGGAGGTGTGCTGTGTTTATAATTTCATTTTCCTTCCAAGTGTTCTTGAGTTCTGCTAAGAATTTCGAATGCGTTTTCATAGCAATTGAGTATAGGTGTTCTGGTATTTTATTACATGCGGTCATAGAAGTTCTGCTATGATTTTGAATGCGTATTCATAGATGTTCTGGTATTGTATTTAGAAAGAAAGAAAAATTCAGTTGATTGAATTGATTTCAGGTTTAGGTGGTTTAGGAATTTTGGTTGAGCAGGTTAGTTTTCCTTGTGACCTCAAGAGGTCTTAGTTAGGCCTTGTGCCTATTGTGAAGGCCACATGCCTGTTGTGTTGGCTACGTGCCTATTGAGTAAGCTTTATGCCTATAGTTTGTTGATGCTCCCAATTCCTATTGACTATCCTAAACTCAGTAGTCTTAGCAAATTATTAGTATAGATGGTTAGAATGGATATGGATTGTTTTATCATGATAGGATGTCTGTGATGATTTCTAAGGATTATCGACGTGTATGGGCGCGTGGATACTGTCCTTGGATTGTATCACTAAGGTCCTAATAATAATAAGTGCATTCATACTATGTTAGCTTGATTCTTAAGTGAGCCCGAGAAGAGAAATAGAGGAGTACCGTGTGTCTCCTGGTTGGTTGACTATACCAGTGGTTGAAAGCCCACCTAAATTAAGATTGGGTGCTTGCGAGGCTCTATATGGTTTTACTGGACCACAAGTATTGTACACTTGTTAATACAGCATATGGTGGACTTCGTACCACGGGTTAGCGCCCGGAACGAAGATGGGACATCCGGCTGTTCCTGGTGACACTATGTCCCAAATTTGGTTTGTGATTGAGAAGCTAAATTTGAGGGGGACACTTAAGTATTCAGGATCACATAGATATTACATATCATTTCATTCGATCCTTGAAACCAAGGCGTGACAATGTCATTGTCCTTGAAACCAAATTCGTCCCCTTTTGGATCGTATCTGCAGTGTACCAGGTCTAATGGTTGGCCTCCAGGATTCAATGGTTTTTCATCCGGTAGATTATATGGTCGTATCGGGCTAAGGACAAAGAAGCTTGTATAGCACTTGACTAGAACTTGAAATCCGAATTGAAGGAAAGGGAGAATAGCTCTTGGCTTGAGTTGTGTCAACAAAGGAGGAGAGGGTCTCCTTTTATAACCCAAAGCACTAGCCGTTTGGGCCCAAATTAGGCCTACATGGCTAGTCAATTAAATGTTAGTCATTTTGAACTTTCAAGGTCCAAAACGGCCCCACATTAAAAAAAATCAAAACAACCTTAATAAATGGAAAAACAAAACCCCCTCATTATTTTTTCATTAAATACAAAACGTTTTATATCAAACAAACCGTTTTTTGAATTTTTAAGCCATGTTCCAACAATCCCCCATATGATTCAAAATTCAAATACAGATCTAGTTAAGTGCTTAAACGAATATGATGCAGTCATATCGGTGTCTTTTGAACTTAACCGTACTCATCAGTCTCTCTCGGGTAAACTTGTACCAACATTACCTCTTCTTCTTATTGCCATTCCGAAATTAGTATGACCAGCAAATATGTTTAAGAAGAAAGAAATCTGCTCACACTTAAGTTAGCACCCAATGTTATTAATAACAATCAGCACACAGAAAACTTTTAAATATAAGCAAACAGAAAACTTTCAAAAGTCAACACATCAAAAACTGATGGATTTGATGTCATGCCTCGGATCCCGGTGCCCGGTGCCCGAATCCTTAGGTGGGTGGCACGGATTACGAAGCAAGACATTCGGGTTCCCAACCAAGGAATGCGGAAACGCAACAATAATCCATAATAAAAGTAACCATTACTTCTATTAAGAAAATTAGAGTGCAGAAGACAATTCATATAAATCAAAACTTGGCTTCAGATGAGCCTACAATCCATAAATCAACTAGCTCAAAAGCAACCCTATTACATCAGTTCTATCTAGGAAATTAAAAATAGAAAATAATCCAAACAGCATCAGATCTATGCTAATCATTCAATCTCCCTTAACCTGCAACGTAAATAAGTTGCGTGAGCTTGGAATGCCCAGTAAGAAACAATTCCGACAACCATCCTCACGGAACAACGTTAGTCCATACAACATACAACATCATGGCAATCATCATGTCATGAAGGCAATCATATGGTAGAGTCCACATCATAAAACACAATTCAGTAAATCCACAGCATTATCATACTTGGAATCCAACAATCAACCATCGTCAACTTGTAAGAACATAAATAATCACCCCAAATAAATTAAGATTAGAATTCAGGTTTAATTTAAATTAGTAAAACAAATCCACTAATAGGTTAGATCAGTGCTCACCTAACCCTTAATCTCAGGAATTTAAAAACATCTTTGGTATCACCTTGGACCTCGAGACATTAGGAAGATTTAATCTATTTAAGTAGCCAACCCGATTAGTCAGCAGAGACCTTAGAGATTAATTCAAAATGAAATGATTAGATTAAATAAAAGATCATATCCGACAACTCTAGAGATCCACCTGAGACCCACCAGTAAAAGCCCTCTAGGATAAGTTGATTTGGTGACCAACTGAAAAATATAGGATCAGAAACCCCCTTTTGCCCCTACTACTGAACTTATTCCCAACTTGACCTGTAAGCTTATAAATAGAAGCCTTAGATCATTTTCAGCATTTTTCCTCTTCTTCTTCCTCTCTTATTTTCTATTGGAGCTTTGGAGCACATAGGAGACTATTGGAGATCGCAGAGACGCAGCGGATCAACCCCGACGCAATTCCGGCAATGCCCCAAGTTGAGTATCCTCTCTTTGAAGATGTATTTAGTTGTGTTTTTGCATTGTGACCTAGGAGAAGGGTTAATT
>JAUPMG010101379.1:0-12275 GCA_031762675.1 Pachysandra terminalis | reverse complement strand
CACTTAAATAAATGTATTTACCAAACGCTATTTTCTTCAAATAAACAGTTTATTGTTGTTGTGGATAAGTGCTCCTACTTAGCAACTTATCTAATGAGTGCTTATCCATAAGCACACACCGGGCCAAACGCAGCCCAAGTTCTCATTGTCACATATTTACTTTTTCCCGCTAAGGATTTTGTAACCATTCTTAAATGCTATCCTTTGTAGTTGAATGTAAGGGCTTACTCTCAGAGAAAAAGTGATGCAGAAGTGATTATAAAAAAAATGATTCAAAAAGGTTCGGTGCACTCTAGGCACCTTCTTTCTTTTTTCATTAGGAGAAAAAATGACTGAGCGTTACCTCCCTCTTTATATGGATGTTTTTCCTTGGCATTTAACGAACGGATTCAATGATGATCTACTAATTTTTTATTATGTTTATATAGTAATTTATGAAAAATCATAGATGAGGAATGATATTTTAAATAAAAATGATAAAAATAGTGATATTGAAAACTATTAAAATCAAGAATCCTCTGGTGTAATTTACTAATGATATTCAAGAACCTTTTCATATTAGTATGATATTTAGCTATTTATTTTTTTCCGTGAATGAATATTAGGGATGCTTTTTTAAGAGTTCATGTTACAAGTGGGCTTGATAAACTATATTTGTATATAAGAACGGGATCCTCTCAAGTTACAATCACATGTTAGTTGATTTGAAACCAATCAGAAGATGATGCGTAGGATGAAAATGTCACATCATTATTAATGATAAAGTAATTTTGTCTTTGATTTTTGTACTTAAAAGTTTTAAATATATTTTAATTAGGTTTTTATCCCACGTGTCGTCTTCTGATTGGTTTCAAATTAACTAAAAGGTGATTGTAACTTGAGAGGATCTAGATCCTTGTATATAAGCTACAAAACTATTATTATAACTATAACATAAATACTATTGGTATAGAGGCAACCTATATGCGTAGCACGTGGGGGAAAATACTAAATAAACTATTATGTTGTTTGCATGCTTAAGAGCAAGAGGCGTCCCAATCACTAAACCTGAAGTATTTCCTTCACATATTACTTGCAAAATTAATTGTTTTATATACTAAACTATAGGTGTAATTGAATTTATAAGATCTATTTCCTCCATAATTTTTGCCTCTCACAACTAATCAGGGTTTTAAGGATTGGACCGATTCGATCCAAATGGGCTCGTTCGTATCAGGATTGGCTAGGTTCAATCTGATCCCAAGCCACGATACAAATATTGTATCAAGTGGCTTTGGATCGGACTGGTCCAACCGATACCAATCCAGACCGGCCGATCCAAACCGGTCCAATGAATGGATCGGACCAATCCAACATATCCAAAGTTTTTTTTTTTTAATTTATAAAATTAACGATCCAACAAGTATCGGCCGATCCTGACTGGTATCGCCGGTCCGATGACCGGTACCAGTATCACCATTCCAAATTTTGGATCGGACCCCGATTGCCGATCCTGTCACATCCCAAACTTAAGGAAATTCATGTAAGAATCTCTTAGGTTCGAAATATGACTCTCACCCCAATTTACATCAAGAGTGGAAATAATATAAAGCCAAACCATATGAAATAATATAAAACTTCTAAAAAATATTTACTGAAAATAATCAAATAAAACTAAGTCTATTACATCCAAAACAAACTAAGTAAATCACAACTGAAAACAAATAAAAAATATCATATTCTCATGCTTCAAATCAAATCCCTATTAACTAATCTATCTAATAAACAATTACATAAATCTAATAAATAAACCCTATTACATATTCTACTGAACATAAGCAAACAAATCCTAATTATATCTAACGTCTTCATCTTTGCCTTGGTATCCATCTTGATCACCATGGTCCTGATTTCCACTAACTAAAGATCCTAAAATTGTTATGCTCAACGGCGTTAGCTATACTTAGTAAATAAGCCAATTAAACTATATTTAAGATTGAAGTAGGGTCAAAGCCACTCTTCAATGATAATCCATAGACTAAACAACAATACATGCAACAATATGAAATAAGACATGATCATAAGACATGCAATGTGAATGCAACGTGCTAGTTCAATTATTAATGAATGCAATGCATGCTCATGCAACAATGAATGGATAATCACCAAGTGTGACTCATGCAAAAACATATGTTGTGCAAATATGCATGTTGTTCAGAATTCGAATATTGCATGCCCCACACTAGACCAATCAATTACTGAGCAGGATGTCGTATTGAACCATCTCCCTATACAGGATACTCAAGTAAGATATTCTATGTGCACATCAAAGTTTCTCGGGGCTTTGACCTAGAGAGCACAATCCCCTCACTTATTTTCAGTCACGGGAATATAACCAAGGCGTCCAAAAATAATATAGAAACAAAACCTCAGTGGGTCATATACTACCCGAATGCCAATAGAATTTCACTCAGCATCCGTTACGTATAATACGCTATTGAGATGATAATAATGTTGTATATTGGGATTGCGAATCCCTCAACCTATGCAAATCAATCCATCCAGGACTTCCTTACTATATCATGATATTCAGATCACAGTAACTCTCGGTTAAATCATAAACTTCAACCTATGTGAAGATATGATGGTATAGTTAAGCACAAGACCATATTATAGTCAATAGTGCAATCAGGATTATGCTGTGAGAGTATAGTTTAAGTGCACATTAACTAAGCATACAATTTGTGTACAATAGAACAATAATTCTAAATAATCAATATAAGTGTATAAATCATGGTATATGCTTCATGGTATTCTAATCAAATCAAATCATGAGTAACTTATGATAAAACGTGCAAAATTATCAATCAATCATAATCATTATCAAATCATGTCATAAACATCACATAATAAGATAAACTCAATTTGGAAACCAATCCCATGCACAAAAGATCATTCAAATAATATATGTTATCTACCAGGACAGTCTCGGCAGCCTAACCGGCACACCGGTTCTGTCCTGCAAGCTAACCAGACAGGGTCAAGGCTCATCGGTAGGCTAACAAGCACACCGGTTACCAACCAGCAGCTTAGGCAGAGGCCACCTTGAGACCAAACTGTGGCCCAGTTGACTAACTGATACACCGGTTGCCCACCGGTAGCCTAACCAGTGCCACCAAACAACATAAGGGCATCCGGTAGACTGCTGGATGCCCCCTGGGTCCACCGGTAGGCTAACCAACACACTGGTAGCCTGCAGGTTTGCCCAGAAACCAGCAAACTTCATGAATTTTGTATTTTAAGTCCTTTTTAATCTAAACTTTCTTCTAACACTCATATTAAAATCAAATCCCGATCAAAAAATATCACACAATAATTCAACTTACCTTTACTAGGATGATGATACTCAAATTCCAATATTTTATAGCTTAATTATCATGTTTTCATTAAGAATTTAAGAGCTATGTCATATTCAATGAATATGGCATCTCACCTAGATTCCATCGAAAATAAAGCATAATTGAATTACTTACCTTGGGTTGCTCGTTGGATTCTTCTTCTTCTTCACCTTAGTTCAAGTTCTGAACTTCTTCTTCTCCAAGCTCCTAAAGCTCCAGCAATATTCTTCTCTCTCTCTCACTCTCTTGGAATATGGTCCACACATCCACCCCTTAGTGTTCTTATAGATTTGCTATAGTTTCCTATTTAGTCTAGTAGTTGTTATCTAAGTTGGATTATGTTTTAGTTTATAGCCCTTAGATTTAAATTAGTTTAATGCTAGCCTTTAGATTAAAGTGTCCTAGTTCTCGATGAATTAATCATTGGTTTTATCTCACTTTAATCATATTCAGATTTAATTTCTCTTCCTTTTAATCCTAACCATTAGATTAATCTAATTGTTCCTACGAAATCCTAACCATTGATTTTTAGGTATTCTAGTCTTAATTGGATTACTTATCTAATCTTAATCCTATTTAGCTTACGATTTCTTCTTTATCCTTAGATTAGATTAATATGTTCCTACACAATCCTAACCCTTGATTAAAGTGTTCTAATTATAGTAAATTAATTATTTTCTAATATAGTTCCTTATTGGTTTAGGATTAGTTCTTAATTCTCTAATTAATCCTAGCCAATAATATAGTTTAGTTAAATTATAGCCTTTAGATCTAAGTTCATACTTGTAGTTAAATTAATATTTATCTTCGTTTAATTTCTAAGTCCAATCCTATTAGACTTTATATTATCCTTATTCGTGTCCTAGTCTTACTTAGACTAGTCTTTAATTAATCTATTTAATGTGGAATCCTAATTAAGTTATATCTATTATTCAATCCTAGTTATAATAGGTTACCTGTTTTCTAATCTGGTTTCTAATTGGTCTAGAACTAATATTCAATTATCTTATTTAATTGGAGTCTTACTTATGCTATAATTAGTCTAAATTAAATACTAGCCCTTAGATTAAGATTAAAAGTTCCTACAAGATCCTAACCACACACTATAACTTCAAGAGTTATGATTGTGTGTGAAGCATTTTAATTTTCTATAGTACAACCCACCAATCACAAACAGTCAAAGTCAAATCTGTAGCTAACTTGCTAAAATTTTAAATTAACCCATATATTAATTACACCCTAACTCCTATACTTTTATTAATTACGAATTAGTCTAATATTTTGACTGAGTTATTATAGATCCATATCAGGATCAGCCCAGACCGGTTCAATCCACGATCCCAAGAATAAAAACCTTGCAACTAATTTCGCAACTACTTGGGATCGGTAAACAAATCCTATTTTTCACCATTTCGTCCTATCAAAAGCTGTATCTTAGATTGGGCTTGTGTTTTCTAATACATTTTTTTATGAGTTCTGATCTGTAGCTTAAAAGGCATGCTTGAATGCTAATGCTCCAAAAATTGCAAATAAACACAGCAAAAAAAATAGGAATCTTGAATTTGTTCCAACAACTTAATTATCCTTGGATTCGTGCTTGGCAACAAAAAACAGGAGGCCAATTCTCATGTTCAATGACTCTGGAACTAGGGCTGGCAATTTTGGTGGGCCAGGTTAGGCTCAATATAAGGTATAATGGGTGTTAGGCATGCCCAAACCCGGCCCAACCCAATTTTCAAGCCTAAGAATGAAGCCCAAGCCTGACCCGATTAGGCCCAATTATTATTTATTTTATTTTATTAATAAAGAAATTCTTACAATATTTATATTCATCTATATTTATAAATTCTGCTACATATTTGTCACAGTTTCAAAAAAAACATAAAATCAATTAGGGATATGATGATGTAACCTTAAATATGTAAAACCTATAATATTATCAATGCTTGGTAATTAAAAGCGGGTCGAGCTGGGCTTATACATACCTAATCCAAGCCTGGCCCCAAGTACTTCGGGTTTCTATAAAATCGGGGTTGACAAACCCGCAGGACCAAAAACTAGGCATAAGCCTGTTTTAAATCAGGCGGGCTCATCGGGCATAAACGGGACAGGCTTAAATTGCCAGCCCTACTTGGAACAAATTAACATGTGGAGCTGAGTTGGAGCGGGTGAGAGTTCTAATCGTTCATATATGGTGATTTGATTACTATTAGGATTGTAAACGAAAGCTCGGCTTGGGCTTGTAAAATTTGGATCAAGCTCGGGCTCGGCTCAAGGTCGAAAAAAAATTTCGAGCTCAGGCTCGCTAATTTTTTAAGGCTCAGGCTTGGCTCACAAAAGCTCGGCTCGGGAAAATCTCGGCTCGGCTCGTGTTTACACAAATCATTAATTTTTATATTTAAATCAAATACCAATAACTAAAAATTTGACTAAACTCGACTCATGTTTACACGAGTCATTAATTTTGTATTTAAATCAAATACCTAACCAAGTATTTGACTTAAATACGGTTCGTGTTTACACGAGTCATTAATTTTGTATTTAAATCAAATACCAATAACTAAGTATTTGACTTAAACATAGCTCATGTTTATACGAGTCATTAATTTTGTATTTAATGATTAATATATATATATATAATACTTATGATACATAAATTTATATATCATATATGACCGAGCCGACCTTTAACCGAGCCAAGCCTACCCAAGCTCAGCTCAAGTTCGTTAAAATAAAGAGTCTGCTTTTGGACTCAGGCTCAACTCACGATCCTAAATATTGAGCTCAAGCTCAACTCATACGAGCCGACCCGGAGCCTAAGCCGAGCTAGCTCAGCTCGTTGACAACCCTAATTACTATTAAGAGGAGGAAACATATATGACGTCTAAAGTGATATATATATCCCAACAGGGACAAAGCCAGGATTCTATTATAGGCGGCGCAAGATTTGATTGATTGTTTCAAGTCCATAAATTAGAAGAAAAAAATACAAATCATTGAATACAAATTTCAACAAAAATTTTCTTCATTGATAAAAATAGGATCGAAAATGATGAAAATGTCCAAGTTGTATTAAGACTCTGGTCATGATAGTTAGGGGTGTAATTGGGTCAGTTTGGTTCGGTTTAGTGGCCAAACCAAAAGACAATGAAAAAATTAAAAACCGAACCACAATCAAACCAAGCCAAACTACGGTGAACTAAACCAAAATAGATTCGGTTTGATTCAATTTGATAAAATTGATGTTATTTTATATATTAAATACATACATATACACACAAAAATACAAACATACATACATATAGGGGCGAAACTAGAAAATTTTCATAAAAAACATTCTAATGCATTTCACTAATCATTGCTCGATGATTTCAATATGGAGGACCGAAATAAAATTTTGATAGAAAAATTTACTTTTCTTTCTTTATTTATATAATATAAATAGCAAAATTTTGTCGAAATTAAAGAAAATTCACTATGTAATTTGGATGATTTCAATAAAATAATTTGATTTTTAAGTTATTGTTTTAATCAAAATTAATTATTTCGATAAATTTCAAACTTTTTGTCAAAATTGTTTGAAATCTTTTAGAGAAAAATTTTAGGATTTTGATTTTGCATGCTTAAACGAAAATGAAAAATTTCAACGAAATTTAAAACCTCGACATATATTAATAAATCCGTAAGAAGCCGAGCCAAGCTTTGTCCAACTCAGCTTGGGCTCGTAAACCTTGAGCAAGGCTCAGGCTCAACTCAAGCACATTAAAAGATTTTGAGATTAGACTCGGCTCAGGCTGGTTAAAATATTTTAGACTCAAGTTCGGCTCGTAAAAGGCTCGGCTTGCAAAAAACATTAGCTTAGTCCAAATACATTAATATTATAGTTGATGATTATTATTATATCTAGCATAATATTTTTTTTTATAATATATTAATATATAATATAAGATATATGAATATAGATGTATAATTTCATAAACAAATTGAGTCGAGCTTTAATCGAGTCGAGTCTACCCAAACTCAGCTCAAGCTCATTAAGTTAATGAACTTTTTATTGGTTCATGTTCAACCCGTGAGCCTAATTATAGAGCTCAAGTTCGGCTCATACGAATCGAGCTAACTCGGATTGTTGACAGCCTTATAAATAAGAATAAGACTAATTTTAAGAGAACATGTGTAAGAATATAATTTAAAAAAGTTAAAACGACCTTGACTATAGGTATAAATAAATGGGTGAAATTTGTAATTTAAAAAATATATATATATAAAAAAAATTTATTAAAATATTGAAAAACCGTGAGAATTTTGAGGTCTTCAACAAGTAATTATTAAATATTCTTTTAAATTTTTAGGGAGAGGAAAAAAATTTAGGGGGCAAAAATGGTTTTTAAGGGGCAATATATCATATATTATAAATATAATGAACATAATTCAAGTTTATGAAATATTGAGGGGGGCAGTTGCCCCTCTCGCCCCTATGTGGCTCCGCCCTTTTATCCCAAAGATCGGGGGTGGAGCCACATAGGGGAGAGAGGGGCAACTTCCCCCCTCAAATTTTTACAAATTTGATTTAGGTGTATTATTTTTATAATATAATAAATTGCTCACTTAAAAAAAATTTTGCCCCTCATAAAATATTTTCTTGTCCCTGAAAAAAATCAATAGAACAATTTATAATTACATGTTGATCCCCCAAATCTCTCACGGTTTTTCAAAAATTTTCATAATTATTCTTTTTATATATTTTTTTTCAAATTACAAATTTTACCATCATTTTAACTTTTTAAAATTTTATTCTTACACATATTTTCTTAAAATTAGCTTTATACTATTTATAAGGCTATCAAGAATCCGAGCTAGCTCGGTTCGTATGAGCCCAACTTGAGCTCTATAATTAGGCTCACGGGCTGAACTTGAGCCAATAAAAAGCTCATTAACTTAATAAGTTTGAGCTGAACTTGAGTAGGCTTGACTCGATTAAAGCTCGACTCCGTTTGTTTATGAAATTATACATCTATATTCCTATATCTTATATTATTTATTAATATATTATGAAAAAAAAAATATTATGCTAGATATAATAATAATCATCAACTATAATATTAACGTATTTGGACTAAGCTAATTTTTTTTGCAATTTGGGCCTTTATGGCCAAACTTTAGCCTAAAATATTCTAACCAACCTGAAACGAGTCTGATCCCAAAATCTTTTAATGTGCTTGAGTCGAGCTTGAGCCATACTCAAGGTTTACGAGCCCGAGCTAAGCTAGACAAAGCTCGGCACGGCTCGACTCATTTACAGCCTTAACGATTTATTAATATATGTCAAGATTTTAAATTTTGTTGAAATTTTTCATTTTTGTTTAAGTAGGCAAAATCAAAATCCTAGAATTTTGCTCTAAAAGATTTCAAACAATTTTGACAAAAAGTTTGAAATTTGTTGAAATAATTTATTTTGATTATAATAATAACTTAAAAAATCAAATTATTTTATTGAAATCATCGAAATTATATAGTGAATTTTCTTTAATTTCGAATAAATTTTTCTATTTATTTTATATAAATAAATAATAGAAAATTTTTCAATCAAAATTTTATTTCGGTCCTCCATATTGAAATCATAGAGCAATGATTAGCGAAACACATTAAAACTTTTTTTTATCGTGTGTAATTTAATTTGGCCCCCCAATAAAAAATTTCTGGTTCCACTTGCAAGAGATGAAGACGATATGGTTTGAATCTCCTTGAGTTGATTCTCACATGAGGTTTTCCATTATATAGATCTTTTACATTTACAAAGGAATCTTATCTCTAACCACATACGGTTAGAATACAAACATTAGAATACAACCTAGAATGTTACGTGGACACATTATCCTTAGTACTCCCCCGCAAGCGAAATGGTACATGAACCAGTTGAAGCTTGGAACATAGTTGCTGAAATCTTCGAGGAGAGAGAGTTTTTGTAAACACATCAGCAATCTGATCAATGGAAGAGAGAAACCGAACATCTAAATCACGACGAGCAACCTTATCTCGTACAAAATGAAAGTCTATCTCAATATGCTTTGTACGAGCATGAAAAACTGGGTTAACTGTCAAGTACGTTGCACCAATATTGTCACACCATAAGGTTGGTGCCTTAGTGAGGAATATTCCCAGATCATGAAATAATGACTGAAGCCAAACCAGTTCTGTTGTAGCATTGGCCAGTCCCTTGTATTCAGATTCCATACTTGAACGAGCTACTGTCCGTTGCTTATTTGATCCCCATGATAACAAATTTGAACCAGAATAAATACAGAATCCACCAGTAGATCGACAATCGTCAGGACACCCAGCCCAATCTACATTGGAATAGCATTGAAGATCGAAATTTTTATTCTTGTGAATAAGAAGTTTGACATGAATTGTATGTTTTAAATACCGAAGCATCTGCTTGACTGCCGACCAATGTACATCTGTTGGATTGTGCATGAATTGGCAGACTTTGTTAACATTTCGTCAAGATCGGGCTGAGTAAACGATAAATATTGCAATGTGCCAACCGTGCTTCTATATTGTATAGGATCCGAGTGCATTTGCCCATGATATTTTTAAAGTTGCAAGACAGCAGACATTGGAGCAGTGCATGGTTTTGCACCATTCATGTTGGTACGTTTCAGAAGATCCAAAATATATTTGGATTGGCTTAGCAATAAGCCTCCTAGAACATGTGATATATCAACCCCAAGAAAGAAGTGTACAAACCCCAAATCTTTTATTGCAAATTCATGACCAAGGTAGCGCATGAGTGTGGAGATGAACGTATCATTGTTGCTCGTAAGCAAGATATCATCTACATACACCAGAAAGTTGGCGACATTATTTTCATGTCGATAGATGAACAAAGAGATGTTTGATTTGGAGTTAACAAAACCATAGGCACATAAGAAATCCTTCAATCGATGATACCATGCACGTGGAGCCTGTTTTAGGCCATAAATGGCTTTGTGAAGCTTGCACACGTGTGTAGGGTGCTGAGAATCGACAAACCCCGGAGGTTGACTCATGTATACAACTTCTTCCAGATTACCATGGAGGAAAGCATTTGAGACGTCGAGTTGACGTATAGACTAGCCATTATTAACCGCAAGAGAAAGAATAGTACAAACAGTGACCGGTTTGATAACTGGATTGAATGTTTCTTCATAGTCAAGGCCATGTTGTTGACTGTATCCCTTTGCAACTAACCGTGCCTTGAATCGATCAATAGAACCATCAAACTTTGTCTTAACCTTGAACACCCATTTGCATCCTACAATATACACTGCGGGAGTTTTGGGAATCGACGTCCATGTCCCATTACGAAGGAGTGCATTTACCTCTTCAACCATGGCCGCTCACCAACGGGGATCCTTGTTGGCATGTGTGAAGCAAGTCGGTTCATGAGTCACATCCTCGGATACTAAAGCATACCGGGTTGATGGCTTTCTTGTGCCTAGCATGGATCGTGTGACCATGGAATGTCCTGTTGGTGCATTGGGTGGGGTGGAGGTTGGGGAATTTAGGTCCACAATGAGTTGGATACCCGGTGAAGAGGTTGAGAATTTCGAATTTTGAGAAGGGGGGAAACTTGATCTAAATTTTGAATGGATTGATCAACCAAATGAGTGGGACGTTCCATATTTTTTGTGGATTCGGTTAGGGAGTGTGAGAGTGCACGTTCCATGGTATTTGAACTTTGAATTTGAATTGGTTGGTTGTCTTGCGTAAGGGAGAGAGTAGAGAATATTGATTTGGATAAGGATGAAGATAATGGAGATATTTGGTTGTTGGATGAAGAAAAGAGAAAAGATGAGTGAATAGGAAAGAGAGGGCTAGGATTCACCGAATAAGGGGAGTGGGTCTCACGGTTTGGTGATAAGGAGGGAGGTTTTGAAATGTGCAAGTTGTTAGGATCTTGAGTGTTACGTCTAAGGAGAGGAGATAAGGGTGAGGAGTTTGAATTTGAAAATTTCATAGGAGAGAAAGTGGAACGACCTTGGGTAAAAGTGGGGGAAAAATCGGATTGTTGCATATTTGTGGGAAGCAGGGTGGAATGACCATGTGTAGGAGATATGGATAAAGGTTTTGAATTTGGCAGATGGGTAGGAGTTACAAGAGAGTTACCATGGTAAAGAGGTAAGGATGAAACATTTGAATTTTGCAAATTTCTAGGGATCTCAGTTAGACGCCCAAATAACAAGTGACTTACCTCATCACGTGGACCCCGTTGATTGCAGTTTGAGACACCAACATCTAAAACAATATGTGTAGGAGCAGAGATACTATTTCCATGTGAGGCAGCAGCATGAGATTGTGATACTTGATTGGTTAACCGAGCTGGCATTGGCTTGAGAGGAAATGTATATTCATTAAAGATCACAGGACGTGATATATATAATCTTCCGGTCTGAAAATAAAGATATTTGTACCCTTTGTGCATATGACTATAGCCAAGAAACACACATGTTGTAGATCGAAAACTGAACTTGTGTTTGTTGTAAGGCCGAAGGTACGGATAACAAGCACAGCCAAATACTCGCAAAATTGTATAGTCCAGAGATGAACTGTAGAATTTTGAAAAAGGGGAATCACCATGTAGTACTTGAGTCGGTAGTCTATTGATTAAAAATACTGCGGTTTGAAATGCATGATCCCAATACTTGAGAGGAGCTGAGGCCTAGGCTAACAAAGTGAGACTTGTATCCACAATATGTCTGTGTTTTTGTTCAGCAGACCCATTCTGCTCATGTGTGTGAGGACACGATACTTGATGATAGATGCCATGATCATCCAGAAATTTATTTAGAGAACGGTATTCACCACCCCAATCAGATTGAACAGCTTTGATCTTCAAATTAAAATAATTCTCAA
>JAUPMG010101368.1:0-12275 GCA_031762675.1 Pachysandra terminalis | reverse complement strand
CTTGTATTAATCTAAAAGAAATTTAAAGGATAAAAAATAAATAAAAGGATTAAATTCAGTGGTGAGAATGCTCAGGCGTCGGGGCAGTTCCTTGAACCGGTATGAAATCCATTGTGACTCGAATAAAATACCATATGCTTGATTGTTATGAAAACCTTTGATTTAGTTGAACTAAAGTAATTCAGGTACATCTCGTAACCTAGGTTAACGACACGGCTCAAATAACTTTAAGAAAAACCCATTCAATTTAATTCTAGATACCTATTAGAAACCATGAGAAATTCCACTTGTGGTGGCTCGTGCTCGGCCTCCTGAGGCTGCTGCTCCTGCTGCTGTGGCTGCTGCTGTGGAAGCTCATGTGCATACCGAGGTAGCTTCATCAATGAGAGGTTGGTGAAGGTGAAAGACCTCTAAAGTAAGACCATATCAAGCTGGCTTGGCTAGATACCCCACTCTCTAGCCGCAACGCACATCAGGCAAGGAAAAGGTAAGTCACCTTTCTGGGTGAGCCTGTAGTACTTGATAATGTGGCTGATTACTAGAGATGGAATGTAGAGACGTTGACCCGTCACTACCATATAAAGCAATTGCACCATGAAAGGAGTAAGTTCGCTAGTGTTACCGGTGCGAGGGTAAACACTACGAAGGAAAATCGCATGCAGAATGCGATAAGGAACACAAAGCTTGGTGGTAGAGAGTGCATTACTATTCTTCCATGAGGCATTGTAGCCACACAGAGTAGTGGTCACGTCTGCGTGATCAGAAAATGGAAGGTCTAGAACGGTGTTAAGCACGTTGTTCATAGGAACATGTATGAGAGAAGAAACTAGCTGGAGGTTGAGGACTCGTGTTCCTCTGGGTGTGACAAAAGTAATGGGGAAGGTCTCCAGATCTGGTACTGAGATGTACCCGTACATATCCCTAGTGAGGGTCTCATACGCCTGACCACCCCAAGTCAGGATAGGTTTCCATCCTTTGGCACGAAGGATGGCGGGAACACCATATGACTCTACATGTAGGGCTATGGTCGATCTTTCTATGAGTAAATTCATGTAGGCGAACTCCGAGACGGGTGCCTGAAGTTCGGGTTCGGGTTCTGGTTCAGATGGAGTCTCAACATCCTCCACCTCATAGGGGTCTAGTGATGGTTCTCTTCTAGAGGTAGACCCTCTAGTAGATTTGGACTTTTTGGAAGTCTTCTTATCCTTTTGAGCTTTAAGCATCTTGGTTTTAGGGTTTAGAGAAAAAGAGAAATCTAGGGTTTGAGATTTTTACCAAATAAGGAAAAGGAAAGGGAGAGAATGGATTTACCTTGGCTGGAATAGCTCTTGGAGGCTTTGATTTGTAGTGGAATAGATTGAAAATGACTTGGAGGAAGAAGTTAGGAAGAAATACGAAGAAGAAATGAAGAAAATAGGTCAAAAAGACCTTAAATGAATCTCGGCTAGGGCTTGGGCCAATGTTCGGCGAGCCTAAATGTCCGCCGAACAGGTCGCCGAAGTTAACCTGTTGTCCAAATTGAGATATTTCAAAGCACACATTTTTATTATAATTTTAGAAGCTACTTTACGACATCAAATCACTCCAAACAAAAAAACTTTAGGAAAATTAAATTGGGTGTGGTTCCAGGTTTGGGTCAGATATGAATAGTGTTTGACTAGACTTAGGCCCAATAACTAATTATTTACCACAAATAAGAATAATATAATGGTAGTTGGTGAAATATAAATAATTTATAATTATTAACCTTCATATTTAAATATAAAAGTCCAATTTATGTAAATTATCAAATTCCTCAGCCTAATGCATTTGCAACTACATTGGCCTTAAGATTTGAAAATTATCAGCATTGGTGTTCTAAGTAATTTTAAATTAAATCATATAACAATTATAAGCCTTAAATCATTACATCCTAGTGGACATGAGAAGCCAACACTTAGCAGAGACTTCACCTTAGTAGTTGTTGCTTCAGAATTCTCAGGAATAGTAGGCTAGTTATCCCTGATTGTCCATCTGAAGTACTTGCTAAGGTGCACAATCAACAATCATACGTTCCTCATAACTCACATCCTACTATATTTATTTCCCTTTAACCCCACTTAACCTATCTGGAGGTTGACTTATAAAGGTTCTAACTTGAAATCCTATTTGAAGTCCTAACCTAGTTACTTAAGTCTTAGAAGAACTTATGCTCTGATACCATCTTTGTCACGAACCAACCAAAAATTTAGAATTTTTAGAATAAGTTGCGACCTTCACCCCATATCGCTATAGAGGTGGATCAACAAACATAAGCGGAAGACTAAACGGTTCTAGTAAGATATAAGTAACTATTAGAGATATGCTAACAAGCAAGTCTAAAAGGAGTAAAGTCTAATTTCTAAACTATACCATGTGTCTATCAGAGTACGCTACCCAATTCGAGTCTTCTCATTCGCGATTAGCTCCTGAACCTGAAATATTAAACAACATCCATAAGATGAAAGCTTGGATGAGTAAACCTTTGATGAAGGGCATTCACTCATGTTCCAGTTGTGGCATTCAATAATAATAATTCTCTCCCATCCGCATAGAGTCTTACTCAGTGGTCTGTGATCCTACAGCTACATGCATAGATTTTAAGTATGAGAATTAGGCCAAGTGTTTCATACAAGTGGCTCTGACAATAATATCAACACAGAATATGCAATGCAAGAGAAATGTTATGCTGTCTAAGTTGTGAAATATCGTATGATCCTACGTGATCTCGATCTCTATCCGGGGTGTCCCAGCAACCAAAATGCACCCCAGGATGTCCCAGCAACCTGAATGCATCCCCCATATTAACGGACTAAGGGATAGGACCATTCTACAGATATCGCGCAGTTTTAAGGGTTTTCAATTTATGAGGCTCAATTCCCCCTCTTATTTTTGATCACGGGCCGTTCAACCAAGACTTGCAGTTACCTGCGATATCCCTCAGGGATTCATTCATCTTCACAACCCAACAAAAGGTATATATATATGTGTGTGTCCTAGCTGACTCCCAAGCTTACACCAACGTATGGATCCTTGCGATAGCATACCATCTTCCAAGTTTACACCAACCTGCGGATCCTTGGACAATATCTTTCCGCAAGACTGAAAAGGTTCACTATGTGGGTTCGCTCTCAGCTTGGTCCGATCATAGGGTCCTCTCGTAGGACTAAATGGTTATCAAGTCAACATCTCAAATGTCAGTCTAAACTCATGGTGTCATGAGGGGTATTAGACCAGGTTATCACAGCCAGAAAGTCCATATGCAACATTCAATTCAAATCCTTAATAAATGCAATATCCAAGATTTCATAGGCATATATTCAAACAATCAATCAAATGGGCACAGTCCCATAACTAACGTACTAAGAATGATAAGATACATAACCTAACTTACTAAGCACTATAGAGCATATAATCTAACTTACCATTTAATATAAAACATATAACCTAACTTACTAAGAGTATATACTTATACAACAGATCAAATTCTACCTACATACTTTTCTAAATATTATTGACAGGAACTAAATGTAATGAAATTCTACAGTTAATAAATAAGGCAAGTTGGGCACACCGGCACCAATTCCTCATCAACACTATCCATTTGGATTCATCTACGTGATCCAATTCATTATATAATTGCATGCGCCCAACCAATCGCAT
This sequence comes from Pachysandra terminalis, assembly GCA_031762675.1. Lineage (NCBI taxonomy): Eukaryota > Viridiplantae > Streptophyta > Magnoliopsida > Buxales > Buxaceae > Pachysandra > Pachysandra terminalis. Next base: position 8,594 of record JAUPMG010101368.1, on the reverse strand, counting down.
TTCCATAATATAGTTATCAAGGCAACTCATTATGCCTAAATTCACAGTTTAACAAGTAAATGAAACATTGTATCATTCAATTATATTCCAACACATATATTATGAAGGCACTAAGCTAATTGAAAGGTTTGGGGTCATGCTTACCCATTTTCCCGAAAACTCCTATTGCTTGGCCAAACTAAGAAGACTAGATTTCCAGGTTGAGGAGTCGGATTTTACACGAGAGGTCTAACTGACCCGGAAATAGGCAGACACATGAAACTAGTCAAGATACACGCGCTCCCATTGGAATCACTCCAATTGGACCTGTGGAGTGGTTTGGCGGGGTCGTCGGCTACCTTTCGACGCGACTAAATAGGTTAAAGTGTGCCAAATGAGTTGGCACCCCGGGGTTTGGTCTAAATGGTTCTCGAGAGACAAGAAATCAAATTGGTTTGGTCACTTTATATTTCGGTGACCTCTTAGGCTCGCCTAAATGAGGCTTCGGAGACCTATTCGGTGCGTCTAAATCTCTTCGGCGACAATTCCAGAGGACCAAATTTGGCCTCTGAGATTCGACGAGCTCTTCGGTGCGCCGAAGCTGGGGAAAAGTCTGTCGAGGCTGAAATTTCACTGGGATCTTGGTTTTACTCCCATGAAGGTTCGACTGTGGTCGAATACCAGTTTCATTTGGTCTATGGTAGAGATTTGGGATTTTCCCCCTTTTTCTCTTCACCTAGGGTTTGGTTTTTCCACATGCATGGTCTAATGAGATGGTCTGGTGTTTAGGGTACCACATACAACAAATAAAATGGTCTAAATCCCTAGGAGAAGGAGGGTATGAGGCAAACAATCCTTCTCCTAGGTCAAAATACTAAAACACAACTAAATACATAGTCAAGGGAGGTTACTCAACTCGGGGTGTAGCTGTGTGGGTCGAGGTTGAATTGCAGTGCATTCCGAACTTGGATGACCATCCTTGAGCTCCAAATCCCATTCATGGCTCCAAAATCCAAGAGAGAGAAGAGAGGAAGGAGAGAAACGTGTTTTATGAGCTATGAACTCTATTTATAGGAAATCTTTGAATAGTGCCAGCACTTGAGGGAAAAACAGGGTTTTTGGTTCTATATTTTCTGACTGGCCATCTATGAGGGCTCTGTTAGAGGGCTTTCGTCGAAGTGTCCGAGGTGGATCTTAGAAATCTACGAGTGTGATTAATTAATTTATTAAATTAATTAAATCTTAATTAATCTCTAATTTTTCAACTGGTCCTTCAGATTGGCTATCTTAATTAATTTACTTTCTTAATTAGCCTAACATTCTGAGGTCAGGGATCTAATGGGCATATACCTAATATATTAGTGGACCTAATTTACTTAATTTAAATTTAACTTAATCACTAATCAAGTTTGATTAATGTTATTGGTTCAGGTCCTTACAGTAACAAAAATGCCCTTATTCAAAACAATTCAACCATTTGGTTTATAACAACTTGGGCTGAACCGTCTTGGTTGGCGGGTTAGGTCGGGTCAGGTTGGATGGTCTTGGTCGAGTCGAATTTATTCCACTTTCTTTAATTTGATTGTTTTTTAGCTAAATCCGACCCGTCTAACTAGACTCGTTGGATCCGACCTGACCTTGGCCTGTATTCTTTCGACTGGAGTTTGTCTCCAAAATTGTCCCTGCATCAATAAATTAGCTGTAAATGAGACATTTAAAATATAATGCACTGGTAAAATAGAATTGGAAAATTTTATGTATAATGAAGAATTTAGTGTAAGAAAATGCCAGATCAGTCATGTGATTAAGGGTCTAATATGTAACAATTCATGACTTATCAATTGGCAAGGTTACTAAGGTCAACAACATGCTAGAACAGTTGGGTTGGGGATAATACACATGCTCATAACTTAACATCAAGAATTGAACTAGAGGAACCTCTCGGCGGGGTGCTTGGCAGACCCTCGGCACGCCGAGATTCACATTTTGGTGCCAAATGAAATGAGACCTCAGGAACTGGTCCCAGTGGGTCCCTGTAGGTCAAAACTAGTCTAAACTCAATGCTCAAGAGTCGCTCAGCAAGGTTATCGGTGCGCCGAGAAGGGTCTCAGTCGTTTTTCCATAAACTGGAAAATCCCCAGGAATGCTCGACGGACTCTTCGACGAGCCGAGGAGGTCGCTGAAGCTCGGGATAGGGTATTTTCTGGGTGTTTCTGGGTGAAAGTTCGCGTGGAAGTTACTAATCACCTAAAAGAGCTTCGAAATTGGTTTTTAGGTCAAAGGATTCAGTCTACACATAGTTCCATAGACTTTCCCCAAAACTCCAAAACCCTAGAAAACTAAATCCAAACTAATAGGTTCACATAGGTTGTCTACAAGGATTGGGGTTTCAATAACATGGAATTCGATCCCTAAAACATGTAATCTAACTACCAAATTCATGGGGGAAGGAAGAACACAATCAATCATAATCTTCCCCCATGATCATAACATTGAAATACAAATAAATAACACTTGTATTGAAAGAAAACTCAACTTGGGGCATTGCCGGGTCGCATCCGAGGTCGCTCCACCTTACATATGAGGATCTCAAAGCTTCTACTTCTTCTTCTCCATGAGCTCCACAAGAAAGAGAGAAAGAAAGAGAGAGATGTGAAAAATGAAACTTATGAACCTAGGTCTTCTATTTATAGACCTTAAGGGAAAACTTGTAATTCAAGGCAAGTATGGAGGCAAAACAGGGTTTCTAACTCTATCTTTCTAAATTGATTACCTAAATATCTTCTGATGGTGTAAGTACACTTACGGGCCTCAAATGAATCTTCTAAGTTGTTTGGACTAATTATTAGCTTGCTAATTGATTTTATCTCTTAATTATCTAACTAATCCAATTACTAAATTAACTCTACTCCTTAAATCTATAAAGCCAACCCAATCAGTTTTAGTGTCCTTATGGTTGTGTCGAGTGTAACTTATAGTTTGAGGGATTCTAAGAGGATCAAATGTAATTGTAAATGGTGTTTTTGTGAGAGAGTCACTAACGGTAGAATCACTGATCGACGGAACCTAAATCGAGAAGCGATCGTATCTCGTCTCTAAAAGAATCAAAAGAGCAAGATTGACTGTCCATTAGCAAGGGTCAAGTAGGAATAGGGGAGATAGTGTTAGAAGTCTGTGATCTCTTTTTAGAGCCACATTTGAGCAATCTTCCATACTTCTCACATCACCCCTAATCTAGTGGTGGCTTTAGACTGCACTTGCAACAGGTCGCCTACGTACCCAAATAGGGATCAAGTCAGACATAGTTCAAGGTCGGAGAATTCGTGGGCACACGTCAGGTTAAGGAAAGTAGTAGTCAAAGTGCTGGAAATTTGTGAGCATAGGTCAGAGTATGTTTTAAGAGCCTAACTCCTTAGGGAAATTCTCTCCCTGTTCTTGAGAAATGAGCTACTATTTATAGTAGCTAGGAGAAAGATAACAGAACTTAGAAATCTGTTTGGTGGTTACTAACGGTGTTAAGATGCTAACCTGGGGTAACATGGATTAATTACCCCGACCTCTTAAGTGGACCAATCCCAAGTCATATTGAAGAATTACAGGTTTGCCACTGAAAGTCGTGACACGGTATGTAGTTCATGACAAGAGATTGATGAGTCACCCTGCATGTCACGCTTATGATTCCAAGATACGGGCGTTGGCGATCGGTAGTGTAAGTGTAGTAAAAGTTGTTTTAGCCTTGGAGTTGTTGAGGCCATCTAGCCTTAGCACTCTTGAGGTTCTCTAAAACCTTATTGTTTTGGGATCTCTTTGGACGGCGGCACAGATGTCCTTCTACACCACGTAAATTCTGATTTGTGGAGACACATTTGTGGAGATGTATCTCACGGTAAGTGTGACGTATTTTCATATCGACTACCCATCAAGGGGGTCCGACTTACCTTCGTGGATAATGACTACCTATTGAGGGGATCCGGCATCCTCCGTGGTTGCATATCGACTTCCCGTCAAGTGGGTCCGGCTTACCGTCGTGGATATCGACTACCCGTCGAGGGGATCTGGCATATGTCGTAGATGAATATAGACTGCCCGTCGAGGGAATCCGGCATGCACCGTGGTTGCATATTGACTGGCCGTTGAGGGGGTCCAGCTTACCGCCGTGGAGATCAACTAACCTTCGAGGGGATCCTGCTTACCGCCGTGGATAACGACTACCCGTCGAGGGGATCCGGCTTACCGTCGTGGATATTTACTACCCGTTGAGGGGATCCAGCTTACCGTCGTTGATATCGACTACCCATCGAAGGGATCTAGCTTACCACCGTGGAAATTAACTATCTGTCGAGGGGATCCGACTTACCGCTGTGGATATCGACTACCCATTGTGGGGATCCAACTTACTGCAGTGAATGAATATGCCTTGTGTAAAGTCATTTTGATAGTGTAATATCATTCGTAGTATCGTTCGATTGTAGCGCTAGTTTTAACGTCAACTTAGAATTTTGAGGAATTATCCTTGAGGCCCTTTCAAGGCACAAGGAGTGCTAGAGGTTGTCAGGTGTAATCTTGAGAGTTGGTCTTTAGGAGAATTGGTGACCATGAGAATTGGTCTTTAAGGAGCACTAGAGCTCGTGAAGCGTGACCATGAGGATTGGTCTTTTAAAAGACCTTCTAAAGTCACCAGGAACATTAGGACTTGTAAGGCGTGACCATGAGAATTGGTCTTTAAGAGACCTTCTCAAGTCATTAGGAACACTAGAGCTCGTGAGGTGTGATTATGAGAATTGGTCTTTAAGAGACCTTAAGTCACTAAGAATGTTAGGACTTGTAAGCCGTGACCATGAGAATTGGTCTTTAGGAGACCTTCTCAAGTCACCAGGAACGCTAGAGCTCGTCAGGTGTGATCATGAGAACTGGTCTTTAAGAGACCTTCTCAAGTCGCCAAGAACATTAGGACTTGTAAGGCGTGACCATGAGAATTGGTCATTAAGAGACCTTGTCAAGTCACCATGAATGCTAGAGCTCATGAGGTGTGATCATGAGAATTGGTCTTTAAGAGACCTTCTTAAGTCACCAAGAGTTCTAGAGCTTTGGTCACCAGGAGCACTAAAGCTCTATAAAGCATGATCTTAAGAATTGGTCACAGGAGAATTAGAGCTTTTAAGATGTATTCTTGAGAGTTGGTCTTTACAAGACCCTCTCAAATCACCAAGAATTCTAGAGCTTTGGTCACCAGGAGCGCTAGAGCTTGTAAGATGTATTCTTGAGAGTTGGTCTTTATGAGACCCACTCAAGTCACCAAGAGTTCTAGAACTTTAGTCACCAGGAGCACTAAAGCTCTATAAAGCATGGTCTTAAGAATTGGTCACCAGGAGCATTAGAGCTTGTAAGATGTATTCTTGAGAGTTGGTCTTTACAAGACCCTCTCAAGTCACCAAAAGTTTTAGAACTTTGGTTACCAGGAGCGCTAAAGCTCTATAAAGCATGATCTTAAGAATTTGTCACCATGAAACATTAAGCCTTGTAGGGCATGATCCTAAGTTTTGGTCACCAAGGGATAGAGAAAGATTTTGACACGTGTCAATTCCTCTTTGAGTTGTTGGTGCTTCATATTGAGAAACGAAAGACATATTTTACTAAAGCACATAGAGCATAGAGCTGAACTAGTTGTTCAAAGATGCACGAAACATGGTATAGGATGATATTATGGAACCTATGATAATAATCCTGAATCAATCTATAAAGGAGCGTGAGAAAAGAAAATACCGCCTTTGCGTATATTGAATAAGGCATATGAAGTAATTGTAGTTTGACGAACATTGTCGTCGTATACCGATTGCTACCTTCGAGTATTGGCACGATGTTGTCGTGTTGTAGACCAAAGGTATCCATGAGCGATGGCGAATGAATATGATCCTAAAAGGCGTGAAAATCGGAAAGCGCATGTGCTTGCCCTCGATGTGTTGGTTCTCTTTAGATCCATGATCTTAAGGCGTCCAGCAATATATATAGATAAGGAACGACATAGCACCAGGCCTAACAGCGGTACATATACCATGACCAAGTAAGGGAAGTCTGATGTTGTTTTCGATTAACCCTTGAGAGTCGAACCATTTACATAGTTGAACAACCTCATCATAGAGCGGAAATTGCTTATGAATAATCATAAAAGAGCTCCTTTGAATAGTGGCGATGTAGAGATGTAGAAACATAATGATATTCAGATGCCGAATATATCGTAGGATCGAGTTTTCACACTTGATATGAGCGACAAAACCCGCTTTGAGGATCTATCTTGTCAAGGATTTCAATTGCAACATTCTCTCCAATTTTTTTCATTCTTGGCCTGGTAGGTTTTAGTGTGGATTCTGTGGGAAAGAAGCTCGCCGACCTCATACCGACCTAGGAGGATGGTGATGCCATTAAGGTGGGTGCCATGCTCCAAATGTCAAAAAAAATTAAAAATTTGTGTTGGTGTCATGCTCTTCACTCACATCATTCATAATGGCTTAGGAAGCATCCTTCGCGTGCACTAGTAATGCTGAAACATTCTACTGTGGATGGTCCTCCTGAATCTCCCGCGAATCAGTCTCACGACCCATTAATAAACAATTTATTGTGGAAAACAAACTTCCATCATCTGGATTTGTCACGGTATCCCATGAGTACTATTGCATCTATTTTCCTAATATCGAGGATGACAATGGTATCCCTTCTCCATTTCTTTCTATTCTGCGGTTTATCTTTCAACAAATTTATTGTTGGCACGTAATAGTCCCCCGAGGGAATGCATTCTCGTGATGGTATAATTCTGGTGTAACTTTTTACCGAGCTGCGGCTATTTTGTCCGTAAAGTAAGGCAAGGGATGACAGGAGGTAGTGATAATTATAACAGAAGCCATTGCTCCCTCCTCGAGTACAAAGATGGCTTCTGTTCAACAAAGAACTTAAGAGGAAAAGAAAGAGCTAGTACACGTAAGAGGAAAAAAAATTGGACCTGATGTCTCATTCATGAGAACTTCGGTTAAGTCGGCCAAGACTATTCCTCCAAGGAAAGGGAGTGGAATATCCTTGAGTCGCCATTAGTAGGTGGGGTCATATAGGATTCTCCTTGTTGTGGATAAGTCGATGTCGACGGGGAGAAGCCTTCGAGCCCATTGGTACCTCCGTCAGTTTTTTTTTAAGGAGAAGGCTGCATCGGAGGACTAAGAAGTGAATTCTAGCCTTCAGGAGAGCAATAATCGCAATCAAGATATTCATGTCACGGAGCTTCTAAACTTTGGCGATACAGAATCTCGCACCCCTTATTCAGTTCCTCTTATCGGCGGTGACGCTAGTCGCGCATTTTTACAAGGATATTCATCTTAACTTCGAGAGATTTCTTATCATCGCGGTGATGGTGGCTTGACTATTACCTTCGACAGTTTTCAAATTCTTTCTTCGTTTTATCAAATAGTATGCTCGGAGATTGAGCACCTACGCGCCGAAGCATTCTCATCCATCGTCTTGGATGATATTCATAATATGGGGAAGGAGCTGCAAGATGCTATTTCTGTTAGGATGAAGGAAGATTGGTGGGAAGGCCCATCTTGAAGAGCATTGAAGAGGCCTTGGCGTGCATCACGTGTCATAAGGAAATGGAAACTCCCTTGATTTTGTGCAAGGACTTGAAGTCTCGCATAGCTGAATGTGAGCCAAGGATATAAGCATTGAAGGCTCAACTCTTGGAAGAGGTAAGGAAGCTAGCCAAGGATAAGGCTATATTGACGAGCGACAGTACGAGATCTTCTCCATACGCACTTGGGTTGATAATAGCAAGATCATGTGCAATAATTGTTTGATGAACATCTTAAAGAGATCATGATGGCGTTCGTTCTTCTATCTGTCGTCATTGACAATCCTGTTACCTAGGACTTTGCATGGATGATTGCATTTGGTCTGTCAATCATATCCAGTTTGACGTCGATAGGAGCTTCCTCTTGTTGTTTTGGTTGATGATGATGACGAAGATGCTACAGCAACAACGTGATATCTATATGTCAGAGTTTTTTTTAGCATGTACCAATATTTAGGATTCAATGAAGAAAGGTTTTTCATATTCTATTTGCAATTCAGTTGAAAACGATTTCATTGTTGAACAATGTTCATGAATTTCAGTCACGCATATGCTATCACGACATGCAAATTAGAAGAAACTTATTCAAGATATAAATAAAAAAAAGGATACAGAGCTTTTCCCTCATTGGGTAAGACATTGTAGTGGCGCTTGATGTGTCAATAATAACCACTCGCAATAGTATGAATCTTTGTAGGATAAGGCTATTTTGAGGGTGTCGAACCTCAAGGACTGAATGGGTTTAAAGATTATTAAATTTATTATATTAAATCTAAATAAAAATAATTAGAAAAATAAAAAGAAATTTTAATTATCTATTTTAAAAATCAAGGAAACTAATCTAAAATCTAAAAATCAAGTTAACTAATTAAAAGGGAATTAATCAGTTAGGAAAATAGCAAAGTATTGATTATCCCTCTAACCCTTTTTATTATGGCAATATCATGAATTCCTAGGCATTAATTCACTGTTGAAAACAGACTTGTGTGGCTACAAGCACACA
>JAUPMG010101357.1:0-12275 GCA_031762675.1 Pachysandra terminalis | reverse complement strand
GCGGTCCCTGCCTTGGCGCCCGACCGTACCTCGGAAGATTAGTCCTGGGCAAAAGCCTGGGGACACCTTGGGAAACCAAAAAAAAAAAAAAAAAAATTCCATTCTTTCCATAAAAAAAATTTCATATTCAATTAGGGTTTCCCGAGTATAAACTTGATGTCAATCCATGTTTGGTATAATATATGGAGAAAGACAATTACTTCCTTGAGATTTTAAATACAGGGTAAATTACATTCACATCCCCTCAGGTTTGACATAATGACAACAATACTCATCAAATATTGGCCGTCACAAACACATCGAGGGATGGCAATGGGGCGGGTTAAATGGGTAATCCGGTCCGCCCCTAATGAAGCGGATTTGGCAAACAAAATTTCTGATTAAGACCCGGTTCGGATTTGGATGTTTTGACCCAAGATCAGATCAGAATCGGATTCAGACCAAACCAACAACGACCCGACCCAACCTAATATATTCATGTCTTTTAGCAAGTTCAATAGTTGTTACGTGCTTAGGTTAGTTTAGGGTTCTCTTCTCAATCTCAAAGACTCGAGAGAGAGAGAGAGAGAGAGAGAAGCATCAGCCATCAACTTCGTGTCCTCAACCATCTAAGCTGAGAGAGAGAGAAGCATCAGCCATCAACCTCCCGTCCTTAACCATCTAAGCTCAAGTTTCCCGCAAATCGGAATAGGTTTTCTTCTCAATCTCAAGACTCAAGTGAGGGAGAAACATCAGCCATCAACCTCACGCCCTCAACCATCTAAATTGGAAGGGGTTTTTTTTCTCAATCTCAAAGCTCAAGTGAGGGAGAAACATCAGCCATTAACCTCACGTCCTCAACCATCTAAGCTCAAGTTTCCGACAAATGGGAAGGGGGTTATCTTCTCAATCTCAAGACTGTGAGGAGAAACATCAGCCATCAACCTGACGACCTCAACAATCTAAGCTCAAGTTTTCGACAAATCGGAAGGGGGTTTTCTTCTCAATCTCAAGATTCAAGAGGGAGAAGCATCAGCCATCAACCTCACGTCCTCAATCATCAAATTCAAGTTTCCGGCAAATCTGAAGGGGGTTTCTAGTACCGAGAATAGCCCATTTGCTCAGATTTTCTGATCAATGCTTTCTGGAGATAAGTCTCCTCTATCTTCTAAAGAAACCTATTAATTTGTTGATTTTTCTTTGGGAAAGATCTTTAGATTCTTTACATAGTGATATCTTCTGTTTGTGAATTTTTCCAATATTGATCTCTCTAGTTGGTGAGAATGGATGTTACAAAAGTTCTTGTTTGGTCTCTACTATTTGCTTCCTTTTTACATGGTTTCCATGCACAGGCTCGTAGTTTTTCTTTGATTGATTACAGACAAGTATACAATTTTAGCAATATCGTTTTTTAGAGTATTGAAGAAACCCGACTCCGACCCGTGCCGCCCTAATAGGAGCGGGCGGGGTGGGGTTTCTCCAATACTCTAAAAATTGGTATTGGTTTTTTAATTGTTGGCCCGACCCTTGGGTGGGATCGGGGCAATATATACTCCATTAGGGTCGGGGTCGGAGTAATAGAAACCCGCCCCTAACCCGCCCAGTTGCCATCCCTAAACATCTCCCTTATAATTTGAAAGTATGTTACAACAAACCCCTTGGGCTAATAGCCGTTAACAAAGTAACAGAATATTTGCTTTTTGCTTATAGCATTATATTTTAAGGACGAAAATACCCTTATATACCTTATTTAATGATCTTAAGAACAAAATTGGTGTTTATATGGAAGAAGAAAGAAGTTTCATAATATTGAAAATTATGAAAACCCCAACTTATCTCTTTTAATTATAAGATAAATTAATAATTTAATTTTCAATCCTTTTAATATAATTAAAATGTAACGATTGGTAGAGGGGCATTATAGTCAAATGATCAGTTTCTGTTACAGAATCGTTAGACCCCTCCTCCAGAAGACGACGAGTTAGGATCTTTTGTGATCCAGATCACAGAAAACCTCCAGTGATCCACCACAAGAGATCAATGCCTATCCTAGGGGGCCCACAAGTTGTACTACTTGTGGTTTCTTTAGGGTTCACTTATTTTGTGGGTTTTTAAATTTGTAGGGTGGGCTTACTTATGGGGACAAGTGTCGATTTCCTGTGGTGGGTCACACAAGAAGTTTCCTGTGATCCGGATCACAGAAGATCCTCATCCCCAGACGAAATGCTCTCTCTGGAATGTCTCGTGTGAGAGTCGTGACTCGTGAGAAACATTAGAAATCGATCGCCTGAAAAAGCAGGAAGAAAGAAGACTAAGGGGGACAAAACTCCTGTTGGAATGTCTTCGTTAGAGAAACGAAAAAGAATCGGATGGTTTGTCATTTATTTGAATCGAAAGCATCAACCGAAAGAAAAAAAAGAAAAAGAAAAGAAGAAAGCATCACGAAGCGTCGAATCCAAGGTTTGTCATTCTTTATTTTATTTCTTCCTTTTCTAATGCTACTTTAACAAAAATTCTATACTTGTATATCCAATCTAGTATGATTCGTTTACCTTGTCCCTGTTTTTAACTAATATGTTATGTGCCAAACTGTTGTTCCAAAAGCCCCATGACTTGTGGAAACTCATTTGGTTAAGCACTTAACACTTAGGACCGTAACACCACCACGCTTCCGTAGTCGACGTTCACAGCGGCCCACTCTATCAACACTGACCCGTCCGCCTATCAGTATTCAATGACTTGGCACCATACCCATACATAATACCAAGGCATTTTAATCCAGCCTATATTGTTTCTTCCGAGACTTGAACCCGTGACGTGGTGATGGCTCTGATACCATTTGTTATGTGCCAAACCGTTGTTCCAAAAGCCCCAGGACTTGTAGAAACTCATTTGGTTAAGCACTTAATACTTAGGACCGTAACATAATAAAATCTTCTCCACTTCTATAGTCTTGCAGTTGAATTTGATAATCTAGGGTTTCATGGCTATTCCTTCTGAGCAAGCCACAAGTATCTGCACTCACTGGTAAGGGATCGTTTGTTGCGAGCTTTTTTTGCTGATGTTTTTGTTTCAATTTGAGTTACGTATAATAGTTGTGATACGGAAATATCCGATTTTGGGGGATAGTTGGTTCTTATCTTAGTTTCCTTTTCGAATAAATGTTTCATGTAAGAATTGTTTTATTTTAATGGTTCCTCTCATATGTTTGTTTGGATTCTTTTGGTGGCAGATTATATTACTTCTTATTTTCGTGGAAAAGCTATCTTAGCTTTATGCAAAGTTTCATTTGTTTACAGTTTTTCCTGGATAAGTATTGGCAGGTAGAATTCTTTGATTTATATTTTAACTTCCTGTCTACATTGCTAGATATAATGGGCATTTTAGTTATTTGATAATCATTTTGACAACATTTTCTTGGTTTCAATAAGCCACATTGGTACATATATGATCTATGTCACCTGGATTGTAAAACTTGGAAAAACATGTTTAATCCGAAGACATCTATTAATGACAAGTAGAATCTCCAATTTGTTATTATCTGGCTATTTGTATAATAATATGTGATGAAATGTTTGGGTGAACTTCTCTTTTGATGGTCTAACCAAAGAAATACACAAGAGAATTGACAGTTTCTTACCTTCTCAGTGGCAGAGCTATTCCATCTCCAAATTTCGATTTGCATTTTTCTACATTGTTCCAGGAATCTGGAAAGATGTAAAGTTTGTAGAGGAATGATTCCTAAGAGGCATGCTGAAGAACATTAGTTAAACACCCATGCTCCAGTATGTCATTTTTGTCCTAGAACCATTTTCTTTCTGGAGTTATATTCTATGTGTTTCTAAAGGATATGCTTCTGATTTTAATATGACTTTAATACATTTTATGTTTGAATGGTCTCCTGCAACTATTTTGTAAGAAATTTTATGCATGGAAAGTAAATTTCTACGTATTATTTTTCATTTGAATTTTCCATTTATTACTTCGTTGGAATAAACAGAATTCTGTGTTCGACTAGTTAACTTAGTACCTTAGGTTGAAATAGTGGATCATGTACTATATGCAGTTAAACTTTAATCCAATTCTTGATATCATGCATGATTCCTCTCTCTTTCTCCCCTTATCTCTGTCTATCTCTATACTTGAGCTAACAAAGCGGAAAGAAAAAAAGAATAATGACATTTTGGAGAGAAGAGTTGTTTTGTGCACCTATTTTAAGTTACATCGTTTAAAAGCATTGTCCTGCTTGCAAAGCATGAAGATGTATTTCATTGAGAAAATTCCCTTCTTCTATTCCATCTTTTTTCTCCTCAATCAGATTTAGATGAATGGTCATTGATGGATATTGGCTTGGAAAATACCCTTTACATTTATTGGTATGGAGTCATATTTCTTGGAGATCGTACTTAGGTGTAGTGTTATTCTAAAAACATTAGCGGCAATACTGCTAATTTGCCTCAGATGTACCTGTAATAGTGAAATGTTCTATAACACCCGATGATGATGGACAGGAGTTAATCAAATGTTTGGAATTAGGTTCTGAGGGGATGTATTATATTGGAGGGTAAAATTGAAAGTAATGATTTGTGGGTAATAGTTATGTATGAAGGTTGAAGAGAGTTGATATGTTAGAAAAAAGGAACATATTAAATAAATAAAAATGTGAACAAAAAATGACAATAAGAGAAAGCATTTCAGCTTATTAAAATTCTAAGTGGAAGAAAACCACCATAATGGTGAGATTTCTTGATGTATTGGCCCCAATGGAGGACTGTATTCTGGTGGGTGAATGAGATGACAGCTTATGGGTGAGGATATTTTGATCCCTTATTCACGTGTTCGGCAGGACTTGTTTGAAGAGTTGGGTTAGATCTGGGAAATATATATTCCATCCTATCCTTTAAGTGAATCATTTGATGAATTATAAAAGGAATTATGAAGGTACATACCGATTTCTTGAAAGTGTCATTGTTAGGAATGATTTCTTGAGAAGATGATGGATATCGTATGGTTTGTTATGCCCACGACTTTATCTCTTGCTTATATCGAGGTCTTTAGTAACTAATTTCTTCTTTGAGAGAAAGAAATGGTGGTATGTTTCTCCCATTTCCAAATTATTGCTAATTAGGGAGATTTTTAAGTGCCTCTTTTACTTGAACCAGCTGAAAGCATTCAGAGTGTGCTAACCGATACCTTAAACCTTGGCTGGAAAGAATCATATTTCCGGTTTAATGGTAGGTGAGGAGTGTATCAAGGATAGTGAGAGTGGTCCATGCATTGTCAAAGTCTTATGAGAAACTATAAAAATTGGAGTAAGACTTGAGATTCGATCTAAAGAGGCTAGATGGACCTAGAATTAGTGGGGACTAGAGAAAGTGGTTGGAGAGAACTTGAGGAAGATGGGATTAAAACAGCTATTTGGGAATTGCATAAAGACATGGCCCCATGTCCAGATGGTTTTACTCTTGGATTCTTTCAAGATTGTTGGGAACTAGTTGAAAATGACTTGGTACCTGGTGGAAGTCTTTGAAGTGTTTTCCATAACAGTGGGGTGATAAACCAGGTGAACAATGCAACCTTCCTAGTTTTGACTTCGAAAAGCTAAGGGAGACAAGGAGATTAAGGACTCCAGTCCTATTAGTGCAATCTCCAATTTGTCCAAGATAATTTAAAGGTTCTTCTATTAGGACCGAAGCGTTCTTTGGAGTCTATTGTTTCTCACTATCAGAGGGCTTTTATTTAGGGAAAGTGGATTTTCGATAATGTAGTTATTGCAAATGAATGTGTGGAGGAAAGAACTATAGTTGGAAAGGCAAAAGTAATGTTTAAATCTTGAAAAGACAAATGATAAAGTCGAATTGGAGTTTGTGTATTAGGTGTTAGAGTGGAAAGGGTTTGGATCAAGATGGCGCAGATGGATTCGGGGATGTCTTAGGAATGTGTACCCGTTCATTTTTAATGGTGTATTAGGTTTTTGGTATCTTCCTCTTATGCCGAGGTTTTATATGAATTTTTTGGACTTGGGGGTTAATCATAGATTTTCATGGGGGGACCATCATGAGATGGCCATGGCCTGTCCAGCTCCTCTTGTCTCTGTACTGTTCTTAATTCAATCCTTCTAAAATCCTTTGGCTAGCAAACATTGCAAAACCAACTTCATAAGAGAAGATACATGATATTGTTCATCCGTATATGAAGAATGTTAATATAAGCTGTGAGTACCCAAATCCTTCACCTTATCTTGTGTCCAAGATAACATGACGTTTTATGGGATGTATCAGACAATTCAAATCCATGTCCACTTTTATTAGATGGAAATTTTTTCAAATTGATTATGTATCCAGATCTTCGGATCCACTCACGACGCTGAGGAGTCATTTAAAATGGTTGAACCTAGTTAGTCTCTTGTATAACTGTAGTTGAATGCTTACTTTATGGATATAAATAATGGAATGTGTATATGCTAATTTCTTTATGTGAAAGGCAGTCATTCTATAATGAATGACATGTCTATTTACCTTTATGACAGGCAGACCTTCTTGATTAAGTCTTCATACCTTTGAGGGTTAGACAGATTTGACACTTGTACACATGCCCACATGTTACTCCTGTACTCGAGTCCATGTTAAATAGTACATTAGTTATCCTATATTCAATCTCTAATGTTGCATGAAAACTAGTCCTTGTTAAGAGTGCTAGATTTCCTGGGAGACTTGTAACAATGTTGTACCCTTCCGCCCTGCTTTTTGTGCACATTTGTGGGGTATGCTTTTTATTATGAGTAGAGATCTTGTATATATTTCCTCATCTATGTTGGTGATTGGACTTATATGAGGGCAGGTAGCTTGTTCATTATGCTGTGATACAATGGAGCATGAGGTTTTAGCTCTCCATCAAGGTGAAAACTGCCCTCGAAGGTTTGTCATATGTGACTACTGCCAGTATCCATTGTCTGCAGTTGATCTCTTTACGCATCAGGTAGTAACCTTAACGGTTTTCACTAAATGAACATCCTATGAGGTACTTTGAAATAATTTTTGGTGTAATTTGGTTTTGCTTTCTTATTTCAGGAAGCATGTAGGAACAGGACAGAATATTGTCATCTGTGTAGCATGTTTATTAGGCTGCATGAATGTAATGATCATGAAATCAGGTGTCATGGTAGTTCAGATAGTACTGGTCAACCTTCCAGGTTAAAAACCATCCTTTTATGATTTATGATCTATACATCACGGAAATTACTTTCTTATTTCTCATGTATAGTCCAACTTTTGCTAGTATAAAATAATAAACCTATCAACGTGCGTGCTATTCTGAGATAACGTAATAATCAGTGAATGGTTTGGAGCTTAAGGACCATTTGGTTGGAGTTGCTTCTGGTAATGAGCCGTTTGGTTACTAGAACACTTATCTTGGTTCTTCCCCCATCTGCTAGATAGGAGTTCTATGATACAGTTGCCCTTGGGAATGTTAGTGTTAGTAACTTGGGAATGGTAATGTTATATATGTTGGCATCACCAAGATTTTGTCACTTGTATGCAATGATACAGTTGGAAAGGTGTCAAGGGTGTTCACCACAAAGTAACTGCATGTCTGAATGTGAATACCATGAAAGTATGACCACAGGCCATGTTAGGAATATTTAGAAAATCTGACCGAGGTCAGTTTGAATGCAGCTTTGAGATTCTGCTTCAACATATATGCCTTTCTTTGATAGAAATGCATCCCTTGAGGGCTGCAATTGGATATCTAAACCAGTGGATGTTTTCTGTTTTTCCCTTGAAGGGAAAACATTCTGCCTGTAATCCTTTGCGGCTAAATCTAGATCCAATCGTTGCAAATTTGCGACCTATTTGCTTATGCAACTAGACCTAGCTCCATTATTTTCTCCTTATTTCTTACTTTATATCAAATGTGCAACTACGATCAAGTCCTATTTGATTTCTTTTACATTATCGCTATGTTATTCTTTGATGGATAATTCATATGATGTATATATATACATCATTGGAGAGAGTTATCCTCTCCTTGTAACTACCACATTAATTGGAGACTTCTCTCTATCTAATCCTCTTTTGTAATCTTCTCATTAATTGGGGAGAGTATGCTAACGCATTTATAATTTCTAGAATAAATGCAAAGTCTCCCTTTTGATTAGTCATGCTAAGGTGACACATCATCTCTTGGTTTAACGGTTTTTTCGCTGGTTATTTACTCATTTGTTGTCATCGGATTATTGTTTGGCGTGTTGAGATTCAATCTGACTACTTAAGGCACTCATGCCTTTGTTTGCCACACCTTGAGAACCATGTAAACCCTTTGAAGTGGGCTCTCATCCGGGGTAGAGATCTCCTTCTCATATAAGGTAAATATAAGATAATAAACTATTTAATCAGTATTTAATAATAGAGCAGTTGGTCGTGTGTGTTAAGTCGAAGTATTACCTATATTAAACTAAGTTATGTTATGCTAGTCATTTATGCCGAGTGCTGGTGTCCCAGGTCTTCTCGGCACAACTATTGCTTTCTATTTTTTTTAAATTGGCAAGTTCAAGGGCTCAAAGAGCGAAACATGTGCATTAGACAGAATAAACCAAATAACAGTGAACGGGAGCTTTTCAGGCTCAAACTGCATGAGAACAGACACGTGCTATAGGGATGGGGGCTTAGCCCATTTATTACCTATATTTTTTTTTTGGCAAACTTCAAAAAAAAAGTATGAAGTTTGCCAGGCCCCGACATAAAAAGAAAAAAGTGGGACCCGGTGTACCCCCGATTTAGGGGTCTCTTCTGTTTCAGGTTGTTTTTGGCAATTTTATGTTTGCAACACGATTCTTGGCCGAACGCAATTATTCTTGTTTAATCACTCGACAAAACTGCTAATAACACATGCTGAGACATTGGGTTTGACCCAAAATGGTTAAAATTCACATGTGCAACTTATGTCACTTGGACTAACATAAGTGATTACATGGCAACGATGTTGCTGCATCATCATTGTTTGGTAACATAACACTCTCAAAAATGACCATCAACAATAAGAAATGACGACAAACAGTTCTGTTCAAGATGACAGAAGAATACATTAGTGACAATCCCTTGATCCATTTTGGCCATGAAATCTTTCCATTCTAATGCAAAATATAGGAACACCCATTTCACCCTATTGGATGTCTTTTCTAAGGTCAATATACACGATGCTTGGCCCTCCAAATATGAGTCTCTCCTCCAGATAGGCTATTTAGGATTTTCCTTCCCTTGATGAAAGCACTTAGGTTCTGATGCACCACAGAACAGATGGCATGACTATTCTGACCTGTGACGATGATTTTGTATAAGCTAGTAATGAGATGATAGGACGAAAGTTCTTGATAACTAAAAAGTTAAATTTGTAATTTATTGATAATACCATTCTCAAATGGTGGCAACTTGAATGACTTCAAAGTCTCGGCTTTCTCTCGTTTCTGTATTTCTTGCATACTTGGTTTTTTCCCTTATTTTTATTTTTATCCGTAGGGTTGTAGTAACAGTACCATACGCTGCTCAATTTTTGTTTCTTAATACTTTTCCCATTTTGCCCCATTCAATTTAAATAAGAATATCAGTCAATCTGGTACAAAAGAACATTTAGCACTTATCCTCTTTTTTTTTTATTATTATTATTAATTTTTATAATTACCAATATTTCATTAAAAATAAAATATGCAAAGAGCCATAAGATGAATACTGTCCGAGATGGACAGCCAGAGTACAAAAGAATCAACCAAGTAACTAAGACATATAGTCCAGGTCAACCTCTCTACTCTTATCCAGTAGGGGTGTCAATTGTCAATCTTGCCTGTAGCTGTCTGTGACATTTTGTCCTTATCCTCCATCCAACATTTTTTATTTTTTGCAAAGTTCTGCCTTTTGTGGAAATCTTACATTTGCCAATCTGGTTAGTTAATATATATCTTCTTCTCTTTGATTTCTTCGAACATTTAGCATACTGGAAATCATTTGGAACCCTAGAATTTAATTCTTTATTTTTCAACCTCTCAAATGTTTTTTTTTCTGTTATGGAATGCCAGGGTCGTAAATGCAACTGGAAGAGAGCAAGGTGCTCAAAGAAGGCAACCACGTGATTTATCTCGTAGACGACTTGTCTTCACCATTGCAATTGCAGGCATTGCTGTTTTTCTTGGATCTATGTTCTTCTCTAGAAAAGCAGATAAGCAATCATGTCCAGTAGTAGAGTGAATCACCCTTGTATTTATTTTTCTTCGATCGACATATTTATGTATATAGATCTGAAATTATCTGAATGCGTACTAACTATGAAATTGTTGACAGAGCATGGATATGGCCGACCCCAATGAATTGAAATCGTCATTCAATTGAAGTAAATTTGTATTCTGGAGTTTGTTGTTTGAAGATTTTATTCCGTGTTTGTTTTTAATTTAACCATATGTTGTTTTACGCTCACATAGAGAGTATTCTAAACATAAGAGGCCCCCTTTTTCTTCACTTACAAGACCCAGAAACCACCTGATAAGTGGTTTTTAACCCACAGTATTGACACTCTTATATAGCTTTAGGTCTAGATGAATCCATTGTTTTCCTTTAGTGACAGATTGCCAGGCTACTTCCCGTCCAAGAGGTGGTTTATATCTTTCCACCCCAAGACTATGCAAACGATTTTCTGGTTAGGACCTGGTCAATAGTCCTTCTCAATGTGTACTGTGGACTGAATTGTGGCCCTGAGATTAGCTATATGCATGTCCATCGACATGCAGTTGTTGGGAATCACAGTTTCATTTCTTTTGTTCATGATACCATATGCCGTGCTGTTGGTGGATTCAGACCAATCTATGAGTCAACTGCCTCATTGATGGATTGTCTGTAGCAATGTTCGAATTATGGTGTGAATGACCACCAACTAGGATCTCTTGAACACCATGTCTAATTGACAAAATCAGTGGAATTCTCTTACCCTTATCCCTCAAAGGCTCATGATTCTTTGTTCTCTAAGTATTCTTGTATCTTTAGGCTGCCAGTAATTACACGATTATACTTTGTTTAACCTCAATAGGCTATTTGAAGCACCTATACAATTTCAAGCATCTATGACTATGAGTGGTTGTCAACATGGTATCAGAGCGGGAGGTCGAATGTTCGAATCCCGGGGGTATGTGCTTGTGTGTTTGTTCTCCCACGGATGTGTTGTTCCTGTGTAGATCCTACACGTGCGAGGGGTGTTGAGCCATTTGATATACATTGTTGTGCCGTTCTCTAACAGCTTAAGCTTTTGGAGTAAGTGGTTCTTAACACTTCTGAAGTAAAGCCTCCCATTATTATTAGGTTGTATTACCCTTCATTTCTTTGTTAAATCATCAAGATTTGCTCTTGTTGCTCCTAATCCAAAATGTCATCTCCAAAGACTTGCAAGAAGTATCTAATCCAATAGATCTACTAAATGGTTAGGCTGTTGCTTGAACAAACAGTTGTCTTGGATAACTATGACCAAATAAATTAGGTTTGCAGGAACTGCTACAAAGGTAATGGAGTCTAAATGAAAGTTTGCCTCTTGCTACCTTGAATAGCATCTTGTATTGAAGGTCGTTGTATCCAAACATCGCAAAAGAAAGTCAGGATTAGAGGGATTCCTTAGCTCCTATATTGAATTCCCTGTGAGTCAACTTCATCATTGCTCATAATGATTTATGTATGGAACTTACAGTACTGGACTTCTCCAGTTATCTATCCCCAAGAAAGATATGACTCTCTAGATCATTTAATCAAATCGATTTAGGAATGTTATTGGAATTCTCCTTTAGTTCCAGTTCTAGGTGTATGCTTGTTTGATACGGGCTGTAACTGAGGTCTGTAAAGTTATGGATTGTTGAAGCATTGATTTAACTAATCATGTTTTGATATGTAGATTCGGGTGTACATTAATGGTTCAGATTAGCTGAATATTAGTGTTTGGACTTCGAAATGGAAATGGTTAAGTGTGTTGTCCTTGCTATGGTTCTCTGTAAAAGTCAAGTCTCTTGGATTGAATAAAAGTATTAATAAAAACAACATCCAGTTATAAAATAAACATAGTAGTTGTAACTTCAGCATCACGATACTAGCAATATATATTTATATATCATTTTGGATACCATCTTCATTTCTAATCTTTGCATATATATGTTTCATTCTGGACACCATCTCCATTGCTAAGCTTTGCTTACCGTCTCTCTCTCTCTCTCTCTCTCTCTCTCTCTCTCTCTCTCTCTCTCTCTCTCTCTCTCTCTCGCTCTCTCTCTCTCT
>JAUPMG010101336.1:0-12276 GCA_031762675.1 Pachysandra terminalis | reverse complement strand
GATTTTGAAATCTATTCACAAATTAATAGTATTAATATAAATATAATATCGCTTATGTTACGTTTTGGATCGGTCGATCCCCGATCCGATACCGAGTTTAAACACTATGGTAGCAGCTGTTGATATATATATATATTTAAATATTTTTAGAGTTTCTAATTAGCTTTAGCTAGGTGACACTTTTTTGCCATGTGGCAGATGTGTTTCGGGCTAAAATTTGGTATGTGAAATGGGATTTTGTAGAAGTAGAAGTACATGTGGACAAAAGAGGGGTTAGCCAAATCATATCCCAGGTGTGAAATCCATGTCATACCAGGTTACTTTGGTGTATCTCAGCAGTCCACCTGTCCTCTATAATTATAGGTAGTAAAAAAAATCATTTGACGATCTGGATTTGGTGTAACAATTGAGCTGGCATGTGAAAGAACTTCTGATGAATTAAGATAAATTGTTTATTTTCAAATTTTGGTTTCCTTAAAATTGCAAAACCAGGACCCATCTCAGAAATAGTGGATGGTAGATCCATGGATTTGACAAATAGTCCACAAATCTATGATTTTTCTATGTTCACTGAAATTTAAATTGAGAAGAATTAAAATAAAAATAGGAAGTTAGAAAAATGACATAAATGTTGGATTTGCCTCCCAAGAAATAGATGTTTATTTTTAAATCAAAAAATTGATGAGGTTTTTAGTGGGAATTGTTGGAATAGAGTTTCTTTCTTTCTTTCTTTCTTTTCTTTTCTTTTTTTTTTATTTTTTTTTATTTTTTTTATTTTTTATAATTTCTTACTCCTACAACAATGATCACAAAATGAGAAAAATAATGACACCTCTTTAATTTATCAGCTTCAATACATTATGGTGGTTCGAGCACATTGCAACATATCTGTCAATATTAATCAGATAAATACCTTTCAGTGATACAAACGATATGATAAAGATTTTTCTTTCAATATATTGGGCATCTTCTGATGCACATTACTTAGAAGAGTGTAGAGATAACATATGTTTTGACTTCTAAGTCATGTTTGACGCAGTGGATGTCCATTCTTGTTCTATCAGTCACCTCTATCTATCTGATTCTAATTAAAAAATTTAATATTTAACAGGTCCAAAATGCAGTTGATTTCTTAAAGATGATTGGAGCACTAGATGAGAAGGAAAATTTGACAAATCTTGGTGAGTGGCAATATCTTTTTGTGCATTAAAATTTGTTTATAAACTTTACAAATGTTATCCTTCGCTTTATGTTCTCAAGGTCTTAAGTTTCATTTCGGGCTATCTTGGATCAATTATCCATAAAGGGGGATATTGATGGTAATGTCGCATGTATAATTAGAGTTGGATGGCTTAAGTGGAGAGGTGCTTCTAGAGTGTTATGTAATAGACGTGTTCCAATTCAAATTAAAAGGAAAATTTTTACAGGACTTCCGTTATGCTTGCTATGATGTATGGATTAGAATGTTGGGCAAGAAAGAGGCAACATATGCATAGGATAAGTGTTGCGTAGATGAGGATCTTGAAATGGTGATGTGGAACAATTCAGCAGGCCTAGTCCAATTACTTGTACGTTTAGGCCCATACTTGTTAGGAATTTATTTTTATTTGTATAGAGTTAACTAGCATAAGAAATTCGTGTGAGAATTTTAGTAAGATATCATTTCTTGTTTTAAAAGCTATTTTGGATGTATTTTAGTGTTTTTAGGTCGCTTCAAGTATATGTATTAGATTAGAACTCTTTTTATGTGATTAGAGTTTAGGAATAAATCTATAAAAAGGGTCTATTATTGGTATAAAGATGAATGACGAATTTGGAATAATATTTTGCACATTATGTGTTTTTGATGTTTGACCCCTCTTACTTCTCTGGTATTAATGAGACTCCATTACCAACCTTGCTTCAGATTGGTGAGACTCAAATTTGTTCAAGGTCCTGAAAGTGAGATTGTCAAAATATCCTTTTCTTCCCTTTATTGTTTCTTTTATTTATTATTCTAGTCATATCTAAAAAGATTCAAGCTGTCCTGTATCAATTTTGGTATCAGAGCTAAACCCTGGAAGATTGGAGATGAAGTTTTCTATGGTGTTTGAATTTACAGGAAATAGAGGTGCCAGAGTTATTATTGAAGAAAGATTGTAGTATCGATGCAAAACTCGAGGACAAGTTTTCTCCAACTAGGGGAGATTGATGTGGAACAAATAGCAGGCCCAATCCAATTTCTTGTATGTTTGGCCCGTACTTGTTAGTTGGGTCATACCCTTAGATTCTCTAAGAAACCCAATTATTTGAGCCATTTTTAGGTTAGGATTTCATTATTATTATTTTTTTAGGTTAGGATTTTATTACTATTTGTTAGAGTTTGACTAGGAAAGTGTTTAAAATTATGATTATCTAGGAAATTCTTGTGAAAATTGTAGTAGGATAATATTTATTGTTTTAGAAGCTATTTTGGATGTATTTGTGTTTTTAGGTCTCTTCAAGTATAAGTATTAGATTATGACTCTTTTTATGTGATTAGGGTTTAGGAATAAGGCTATTTAATTAAAGGGTCTATTATTGGTGTAAAGATAGATGACGAATTTGAATAATATTTTGCACATTATGTGTTTTTGAGGTGTTATTCCTCTTATTTCTTTGGTATTGGTGAGACTCCATTACCCACCCTCGCTTCAGGTTGGCCAGACTCCAATTTGTTCAAGGTCTTGACAATGAGATTTTTTCAGATTATCCTTCTCTTTCTTTTATTCTTTCTTCTTTTATTTATTATTCTAGTCATATCCGAAGAGCTTCCAGCTGTCCTGCATCAGATGGATGTGTGGGAAGACTAGGAAAGATAAGGTAAGGAATGAAAGTACCAAAAGTGTCTAGGTTATGATCGAATAGGAGATTGTTTATAATAGTTTGGGCATGTAAAGCAAAAAACATTTGAAGGCAGTTGTGATAAGGTATTCATTTAAGGATTTAAGAGGACGAGAGGAAAACCACAAATAATATGGATGGAGTCTGTCTACAAGATTTGGATACTCATAATTTGATGGAAGATACGGTTTTTGATAGATTGGGATGGAGCATGTCAACCTCAGCTAGTTGGGACAAGGCATTTTGTTGTTGTTTGTTTGGTTGAAGATTACACCAATGGAGTAAAATTATTATTATTATTTTTAAAAAAATAAATTTTCAATGAAACTTTATTAATGATTATTAGAAACTTAATTACATAATAGTGACTCAAAATATTACAAAAACAAATTTTATTCACTGAAGCTTTGTTTGTTTTGATGTAAAATATAAAAGGTTTTTCATTGAAAATTTGATTTTGTGGAAAGTATATATTTTCCAATCTATTTTCAGTTGTGGTTAAAAACATGAAAAAAGGGCTTGGGAACCCGCATTTTGATCTTCCATGTGTTTGGATGAAGCAATATTGGCTACGGAACAGTCTGAAACCAAAACATGGTGGTGGTGGTGGTGGCTAGGGCTGTAAACGAGCCGAGCTTTGCCCAGCTCGCTCGGGCTCATAAAATTAGGATAAGGCTCGGGCTCGGCTCAGGCTCGGTAAAAATTTTCAGGCTCGGGCTCGGCTCAGGCTCGCTGGTTTTTATAAGGCTCAGACTCGGCTCGCAAAAGCTCGGCTCGTGAAAAACTCGGCTCGGCTTGTGAAAGCTCAGCTTGTGAAACGATTACCAGCTTATGGAGAGAGTTCAAGCTTCTGTATCAGACATCTTCGACATGCAAAAGAGATGAGAGTTCAGTTCAAATAAAAAATCAGCCTACAAACATTGAAAGAATGAAGTAGATATAGATGAAATCGACATGAACACGAAGAGTTCATAGATCGGTTGCAGAGAAAAGGTTACCAGTGAGAATGTAAACCATAGCTGAAAGGGAGAGGGTGGGAGACAGAGATCTCACACGAAAGGGAGATGGTGTGTCATGGTTCGGATACCGATGTCGGATGAGCTATCGCCGGAGATGGGTGGAGGAAGAAGATGGGGTGTTCATGTTCTTGGCGTTGATGAGCTTGAGGAGCGGTTTTAAAAAAATATTAAAAGAATAAAAGATTGGAAGGGAAGAGAGAAAGGTGGGGGGACATGTTTCCCGCTTTTCTGCGGATTAGAAAACAATGTGGGAATGCAGCCCGGAAAACTGGAAGAATAAAGGCGACATGTCAGCTAAGACTGTAGCTTGGTGTCCGAAAAACCGGAAGAATAAAATAAAAGGGAGAAAAGAAATCTCAAAATTTTGAGGAGGCGACACGTCAGCTAAGACTGTAGCTTGGGGGGATTGCTTTAGTAGATATATAATATATACTATATATAATACCGAGCCGAGCTTGAACCGAGCTGAGCCTACCTAAGCTCGGCTCAAGCTCATTAAAATAATGAGCCTCTTTTTGGGCACGAGCTCGGCTCACGAGCTTAAATATTGAGCTCAAGCTTGGCTCGCCGAGCCCGAGCCCAGCTAGCTCGGCTCGTTTACACCCCTAGTGGTGTCATCATTGTTAGACTTCATCATGTTAGCGATGATGGTGCTATCATTGTTAAATATGATGATCATATTGTATGTAGTGGTAGTAATGGTGCTACAACTGAAGGTGATGTAGTCATTGTCACCAAAGTGGTGGTGGATGCGTTGCCGCCAGAGATGGTGGTAGTGGCAAGCATCATCATAAGATATGGTGGTGGTAGTAGCATCAACGATGATGGTGATGGTGATGGTGGTAGTGCTAGTGTCATGATTTGGTAGTGATACCGTTGTTAGAAGCAGTGTTTTAAATGTCGCTTATGCTGAAAATTTCGTCATGGGGATTTGGGGGAAATTTCACCTAAATATCGAGAGAGATTTTTGTTTTGGTGGAATATTTCGCCAAATGGAGAAAACTGAGGAAACATTAGGAAAAGCTTAGATTTTTAATGAAACTTCATGGATTACTAAAACTTACATAAACACACAAATAACTAAAAAATATAACAATAAACAACTACACATAGTGATGAACGAACATTTAAGTAACATACATGCTGTCAGCCTGTAAATATGAATCGCTATATAAAATTTGAACTATCATCCACACAAAACTCAAAATACATCTAAATAACAAAAACAACATTCTAAAAATGCAACATCCAAATACATGATCAAATGTATGACAACAATGAGTATCACATCCATGTAGAGTATCGACCCGGCTCGAATAGATGCATCAGCATGCATTTTCAACCTAATGGAACTAAAATTATGCAAAAACTACAACTTAAAACAAAAATATGAGGATGTTAGATATACCTCTCAAATCCCCAAAATTGATGCTTCAATCTTTAATATGCCATGTGATTTTTGTCAAATCTTAGTAATATAGTCTTTAAAATTTTCGGAAAATGCAAATAATAAGAATAATAATGAATAAATAAATAAATCCATAAAAATTGATTTTTTGTGACCTTGTTGAGAAAAGAAGGTTTCGATTGAAATGGGGGATATTCTGATGAAATTTCTCCCATGTCGACTGTATTAACAATTTTAATAAAGAAAAAATTCAATATATGACCAATATTTGTGATATGTCAATAAATCAGTGATATATCGCTATATATATTGGTAATTTTGGTAAAATGGGGAAATGCCCCTAGAGATAATATCTACAGGTGGCGACATAGGAAAATTTCAATTTCACCAAAATTTTAAACAATGGTTAGAAGTGATGATCATGTCATAAGTGGTGGTGCCACCATCATAGGTGGTGGTGGTGGTCTTGCTGTCAGTGAAGGTTTTTGTAGTAGTGGTTATACATGTTAGTGATAGCTTTGATCAAGGTTTGCAATATCGATGTCGCAAGACATGTCATAGGGTATGGACCTATGACATGTCAGACATCTGGGAGAAAAAAAGGGAAATGTGAGGGAAATCTTAGTATTTTGTTAGAATTTTGATCTCAACTCCTAGATGAGCATAATTGAGGCCTAAATACATCAAAATATGCAAAAAAAAAAAAAAACTCCCTTAATCAAGACCATTAATTGAGGGGGGTTAGGGTTGATGCTGTAGTGTTGAGCTGTCAGTTCCAAATTCTAATTAAGCAATCTACAAGCACATAAATTTTCAACAAAATAGCAAGTAAAATAATGCTAATAAAGTAATCATTGTCAACATGAATTTAATCATAATAATTTAATAACAATTAACGAATACATTAAATTTAAAGTTTTAAACATAAGAATAAGATATCATAAAACTAGCCAACAAAACTTCAAGTTTTTAAACATTACATTAAGTCATTAACCAAAATCAACATACACAAAAAACATAAATGTCAATAATTCAATATATCAAAGTCTATAAACTATAATCTCATCTCATCATATCCATAACGAGTGTTGTGCTGGCTCATCATCATCTTCTCCTCCTCTGTGCTGACCATAGTATGTCTGCTTAACATAGCTACAATATTTTGCCCAAGACATCATCTGGTTATACCAATCCATATATTTTCAAACATATCTCTCATACTCCTCACGACTCATAGTCCCAACACACCCATAGGGGGTACTGGGGGTAATAAGTCGTCACGGTAGTAATCATGACAACGGGCATAGTAGGAGGGTATGCACCTCCATCATATCCGGTGGATATGGGGTATCTGGAAAGATTCCATATCCTCCTCAAGCACCATAGCCATAGGGCACCGTGTTATAGCCTCTAGATCCAGATCCATATCCATATGATGCCAACTCATCAGACACCTGGCTTTGATATGACGGTGCTAAGTGGTCTCCTAACTCTCCTTCATATCCTCCTCCATACCCTCCATATGGACCATATCCTCCTCTATATCCTCCATACGATGCCGATGCCGATGATCCCTGAAATCCATAACCTACATCCATGCTACCAAAGCTATGGGAGATAGAATCCTCCTCATGTGCTCCCAAATGATGCTTCTTCTTCTGCCCCTGTGCCGCCCCTTGCCTCGCTGATAACTGGAACCAAAACCATGATCTCTACTACCTGAGTCTTATGATTGTGCACCAGCACCGCTAGTACTACCACCACCTGAACCACCACCAGGTCCACCACTAGTGCCCCCTTGGGCATCATCATCGTCGTCGTCGTCATCGTCACCACCAGTACCACCACCTCCACCACTAGCCCCTACCCCACTACCACCAACATTACCACTCCATCACCACCATCCACCACTAGATGCACCTCCATTCCTACTCGGTGTGATCCGCATAGCTCGGTCAAATGAGTCTCCTCTAGTGTCACCCACCTTGGTCTTCATCACCTTTTACGTCAATCCCCAATTCCGTAGCTGCTCTGGCAATATCTGGATCAGGCTGACCTGCCTCGTCCAACTAACTCCTTACTCCTAACGCACTCATATAATGGGTCCTCATCCATAGTGGAAATCAGTAGATCCAGTGGGTCTTATGTTAATGTGCAATTACTCTTGATCTCTTCCTGCTTGATCCTCAACCGCATATTTTAATGGCAGAACACGAGCTTTTGAAGCTTCTCGTATGCCAATTTGTTTCGTTGCTTTGTGTGGATCAGTGCGACAGTACTCCAATACCTCTCATATGCCATTGAAGATGCAGTCTGTGCCAAAATACGTACGGCTAGTGATCGGAGTGTGAGAGCAATAGTGCCACACAACTTCCACCATTCATCTATTCATTAAAATTAAAGTGAATTTTGAATTATAATTTCATAACTCATATTGGAAATCCCAATTTAGGTTAGTGTCTTACATGTCATAAGCTTGCCCCTCGACTTGGTTGCGACATCCGATCCAAAACTCCCCACACAATCTCGAAACATAATCAGCTAAAAGAAACAAATGATAAACATAAATAATATGATGAATTATATGCATTATGTAATGTAAATATGTAATGAAATAAATTCAAAGGTGAACAACGAACTGGCTAAGAAGTAAGTCAAGTAAGAACTGACCTCATTCCCAAACAAACCTTTCGTATTGCAACTTGCATCCAATTTTGTGAATACAACATTTACAGCATCTAATACTTCTGGCTTGGATCCAAGTCTGTGGCTGTAATGAAACTTTGGATTCAAATAGTACGATGCGGTTTGTTGAAATAAAATAACCATAAGTCCCAAATCCCAATCCCAAAGTCCCAAATGCGAAAATAAAAGGAAGCAGTGAAGTTGAAGCACACGCTACATAAAAATTAAAAGTCACTTACCAGCCTTGTGAAGCGGGTGCTCAACCGTCTTATACCACCTATCGTTAATGATTTTGTGGACCCACTTGTACAATTTGGGGTTAGCAGCCTTTATCTGCTCTTTCATCACCCTTATTAAGTCAAAAATAGAGCCCATGGTAAGGTATGAATTTGTGTCCACTACCCGTAATACCCTATAGATTGGTTTATCTTCGCCACCAAATCACGTACCTTCTCCCAAAAAATGTTAGGCAACACAATATTCTCAATCTTCCTCCCAAGTTCAGTGTTGCTCTCCCGAGATCTAGTCCAATCCTGCCCTGTGAATAGAGTCCTTAATCCAGATTCGTGGCAAAGAATACTCTCAAGGGCAATGTGGTTCGTGGTGAATCTTGTGATGCCCGGTCTGACTAGGTTACCATTGCAAGCCTCTCTCATCTTTGCCAACACAAAAGTATGGTTATTAACAAAGTTCGTCAAATTGCGTGCATCCTCTAGCACACTAATGACACTAGTCCGCTATGCAATCTGTTCCAATAGAGATTATACCTCATGAGAATCTTACCGGCCTTTACGAATGCACTCTCATTATCAGTCACAATTTGTACCACATTATTTGGCCCGACCTCTTCGATTACATCTTTTAACAAACCAGCAATGTATGTTGCATTCTTGATCTTGTCGGATGCATCAACGAACTTCAAAAAAGCTGCTCTACCTCTGCAATACACCATAAAATTTATGATGCTGAGCCTAGTCGGTCCAGTCCACCCATCACACATGATCGTGACCCCATATTCCTAATGGAGTCTCAGGCTCTCGATGTATTGGCGTATCTCAGCCTCCTCCTGCTCCAAATACTTGCCCAAGATCTCATTGGAGTAGAGGGAAAAACAACTCTCCCTGACTCCTGAATGACATCCACCATATTCCTAAAATGTGGTGATGCTGCAACATTAGCTGGAATGTGGTTGAATATGAAAAACCGAACCGAGAGATGAACTTACCCATCTTCTCTCTAACACTCGCACCACTCCAAACATCTTTCAGTCGTTTTTTTGTAGCATTGATTTATACAATGACGGGTCAATGGGAGGATTCGGCATCCTGTAGCTCTAACTCTGGCTACGCTGTATCGGCGGTGCCCTAGCACCCGAAGTTCCTTCACCTGATCCTTATGCCCCTGCTCCAAAAGTCCCTGGACTCCCTGACATCCTAATCCTCTCCTCTCTCCTATCATAATCTGTCTGCCTAGAGGAGCGCCAAGCTTCCCGGTACTGTAATCTCGCCATCTCGGTCTCACACTCGGCAGGGTATACAATGTCATCATCGTCATCATCGTCATCATCATCAACTGTAGATGCTGGTGGACAGGGAGGTTGTGCCATCCTCTGTCTAACCTGCTCCTGCTGTGCTTTCTTACCCTTGTTCAAGTTGCCACCTGCATCTAAATGATCCCTCATTTGTTGTTGCACCTCAGGAGGCACATTAGAACAATCTGCCACATTTCGAAAACCATGGGCAAGGTGTTGCTTTAGCCTTGTGACACCACCGCTCCTCATAATGTGCCCACAATAGTTGCACACTGACTTGTTCTTATCCCCCTCAAATATAACCCTGTGCACCGAACCAATATCGTTTCTCGGGGCCACCATACTCAAATGAAGCTCAAGTTGCACGACAAAAGCATGAAAAACTTCATAAGTTATAAATCTAAAGTAGATAGATTGTTCCTTATCAATTATGAATTTATGATTGTGTATGCATTACAAATGCATAAACAATGATTCCATTTATCTTTCTAAGTTTTTTATTTTTTTAGTATTTTTTCTGATTATTTCTGATTTTTTTTTAATTATTTTTGACATTTCTTATAATTTTTTAATATTTATTTAATATTTTCTTTTATTTTACAGTTTACAAAATATAATTATTCAAAGAATAAGCTACGGTTTTTTTTTTCTATAATTTTTACTCGCTTTTTATTTATGTTTTCATAATTTTATAGGATTTGTTTTTTAAAAATAAATATTTTTAAAATAGTTTTGTACACAAAAATTCAAAAATTGTTTTAGCAAGAGAAAAAAAAACTGTCGACACCCATTGATAGATCAGGTGCCGTAGATCAACATATAAAAAAAATAACAAATTTTCATCCATATATAAGCCTTAAAATCAAAAATCTCAATTTTACTTTGATTCACGCACTTTCAAACTTGAATCTTCTTGTCCATAGGGTGAGTTTCGATGCGTAGATGTGTTTTTCACAAAATGTTTTGCGAAAAATCAAGCCTTCAACTGTAAATCTGAGAAATGAAAACTTGAGAGGTTTAGGAAGACTTGGGGAGTTGTCTCACAAAATGTGAGATTTCTGAACAGAAACAGCCTTAAAAAGGCTAGAAAAGTGCGACACAAGAGACATGTGAGACACGTGAGGGGATTTAAAAAAATTTTCCTCATGTCCCACAACATATCACAACATGTCGTGCAACATGAGGGAAAAGGGAAATCTAGTGACTTCCCTTGGTTTTTATGTTGCAGGTTGAAAAATTGTCGACATGTCACGACATGTTGACGACATTGAAATCACTGGCTTTGATGAAACAAAATCAAAAGAAAACTTCAATGGTGTTAACTCAATCTTGGTTTTCTGGAAAATGACATGGCACATCTTGAAATTTAATTCACGTCCTAGAGAAGGTTACCTTGGTTTTACAAGAAGGAAATATATGTTGATATGGTTTTACATCAAAACTAACACTTGTATAATCCACTCTCAAAACTAACACTTGTATAATCCACTCTAGAAAGAAAATGTTTACCAAATCGTACTTTACATCGAGGTAAACGGAGCCTAACCAGGAGATTTAAATGTAAAAGTATGCGAGGTTGGGCATCTAATACTTTTGTATTCAAAATAAAATTCATAAATCGTTTTTAAGATCCAAAATTCATAAAATATTAGATATAGATACCAACCAAAAACTAAAAGTATAGTTGAAAACATAACAAAAGATGAACTGCGTGATGTAACATACTGACTTGAAATTACTTAATTCAATCCATGTTGCGCATTTGATCTTTTGCCTGTAAAAAATATTTATGTATCATTACTTTACATATGTTATCTTTGGCTTTGTCTCGTAACAATTGTTCGTTCTCAGTTGAGAACTTGCTCCTTTGAAAAGGAATTTTTCAGGTAAATATTTGATTTCACATAATGAGGGGCAATTAGGCAATTTTTCAGTGAAACTATAGAAAGATTAAAAGTGAAATAGTTGCATAATAATATAAATTCAAAATTTTACAAAATCTAATTGTATACACTAAAAGGAATTTGAGTTTTAAAAACTGTTGTTAGTCATATATAATAAATGGATACTAATTATAAAATTATTTATGGATACTAGTTATAAAATCCATAACTTATTTTTAACTTTCATATTTCACTTAAGTACAAACACATAAAACAAACTAAAATTGAGTGAAAAGGTCAAAATAGAAAGAAAGTCAACCACATGATGTTAAAAGCTAGCTATATTTGATCAAATCCATGTAATGCATTCTATAGAAGGACCATAACCCGGTGTAGGTCCTGCTGGATTAGGGTCCCGGGAATGGCGGATTGGTAAAAGTCATGTCCGAATAAAGTGAGTTTTCCTTCAAAAATATTAATGAAGTGGAGTTCCTAAATATTGAAACTCGGAAAATTTTCTATATAAATGGCAAAAAATGTAATAAGGGAATACTATTAGGGATATTATCCTTAGATGACAAAAAGCAAAAGTCTGGCAAAATTTCACCACTTTGTGCCAGAATTTAGAACCATGGTCTCACAAACCATTGTATAGCGTATAGGTATAGTTTTGGCTAGATAGTGAGTAGCCTTTGCCTAACATTCGTGAATAAGGGGCTTTTGCCCATTTTTCTAATATATTTATATTATTTATCAAAAATGTTGTCATGAACCTTTAATTCTTTATCTTTTTTTTTTTTTTTATTCAGGTAGGTTTCTGTCAATTCTTCATTTGGATCCGAAGCTAGGCAAGATGCTTATCATGGGTGCTATATTTAGTTGCTTTGA
>JAUPMG010101325.1:0-12277 GCA_031762675.1 Pachysandra terminalis | reverse complement strand
TGGGGAATCCCTAAACTTTTCCCCAAATAAAGTTGAATGTTTAGGGTTCCCCAAATCTCTCCCCAAACCCCAACGGTCATATAAATTAAAGAGACTTTTAGGATAAAATTGAATTTTTTAAATAAAAGAGACTTCTAGGATAAAATTGAAATTTTTAAAAAGATTTGAGGAAAAAAGATAGGGAAAGGATTGGAGAGCTCTTCCACAAATATGACTTCTTAATTAAACTTATCCCCAAAATAGGGAAAATTATAGGGAAAGGATTGGAGATGGCCTAATGGCTACAATAACTTTGCATATTTTTCTTAGTAAATTCTTCAGAATTCCTGGTATTAATCATTTTGTATTTGATGATTATGAATCTAACAACTCAATCTCACTTAAAATCTTTCGTCTGCCGAAATCATCAGTATTTGCTTTCCCTTGAAGGTGTAAAGTTTTGACCTTCAGGCTATATGTAAGCAAGGGCCATTGTTGCCTTGACATGCATCAAACATATTTGCTTATGGTTAAACAGTAGTTGATATATCTTTTGGGTCATGATCCTCTAATGGGTGGAACACTTGTGGAATGGTTTAGATGGATTTGTGGTGGGCCATGTCTAGAGGACATTACTATGAAGCCAAAGATTATGTGGCTTCCCCTTACCCCTCTGGTTGCTTTCTATTTAAATATATTGGTTCATATTTTGTTCTGATTCAGTTCTACATTATGGCTGCAGATGGATGCTCTGATCTCACACACCTCTAAAAGCTATTATGCCTGTGTTGGAGAGAGTACTCATGCTTACCAAAGCCCTTCAAAAGATCTGACCGCCATCAATGACCACTTGAATGGGTATGCAGAGAGGATATTAGTTATCTCTAAATGAACTTTCTGGCACAAAAGCTGATGATTCCTTTTGTTTCATTCCAGCACCCGGAAGCTCAGAGGACCTCTCAACTTCAACGATATCGATGTTGGCTTGGTTAGTGACTCTCTTGTCGCTAACAGCCTTTACCTTCAGAACAGTTCCAGTGCCTCCTCAGTTGCTGCTGCCTCGAGGTCGCCCCTGAAATCTGAGAAACCTGATTTGTAACACTGTCATAGTATTCACCTTGTACGTAAATCCTATTACCCTCCAATTTTTACCCCATTTTTTTTTTATTTATAAATTTCTTATGTAATCTTTGAACTTATGACTGGGCTACTGTACGAGCAGCAAGTTCCTGAAGAAAGACTGCCTCTGCCCTAAAGTATTATGTAAGATATTGAGATTCTAAAAGAGGTTCTGTTCTCACTAAACTAATTTAATAAAATATTTTGTTAAATTCCATGTTTTAGATTTTGGTTTTCTCCTAATCCTATTCCTATTGTTTTTGAAGTGTTAGTAATCCCTTTGAAGATGTGTATCCTAGTTTTTGTGTCAGTATGATAGCTCTCTCTCTCTCTCTCTCTCTCTCTCTCTCTCTCTCTCATGTAGATAACTAGGGTGGTGGTTAAAAAAAAGGAAACTAACGACATCTTGCCAAGACTCATATGGGAGTCTGGCATCTGCTCTGAATTGAAAAGTTTGTGGGACATCAGGTTTGATTGTTAAGAGAATCTCAAGCAGAATGTCTTCGAGAGTCCCGTTATATGGTGTATTACTCATTTTAAAAGCAATTAATTTACTGTCTGGTGTGCATAAGCGCTTCTGTCCATAATAATAAATAAAGAAAAGAAAAGAAATCAATTCCATCTCACCACTTCGGATTATCTTGTACTAGCTTTATTAGCAATGCCCGTTTCAAAAACTAGAAGGGTTTTATTGTTTGCTTTTTCAACGCATTCAGGTTTCTGAGGTGGCGTATTAATTTGCCGAATGTTACGCAAGGAACAGCATCACCCTTGCTTCTTCATTTGGATATTTTGGATGGTGAAAATCGGGGCTGTATCGTCTGGACCCAGATGTGTGGAACATCTGTTCGTCCATGTATTGATGCTCGCCATGTGTCTATAATAGTCTCATAACTCTCACGAGACCACATAACAGATACTTCCTATGACGAGCATCAGTGGAGGGACCAGCAGATGTTCCAGCTATCTGGGTCCAAATGTTCCAGCTATCTGGGTCCAAACGACACGGGTTGTGGAAATCCAGTATCCAAATGCATGACTCCAAACGATACGGGGGTGGTGAAAATCCATTATCTAAATGCCTACTCCGCTTGACGAGTCTTAATATACATAGATTGATCTTTTTACCACCTCCGGATTTACACTAGGATTTCTGTTCTGGTGGCATGCCAGTAGTCCTGCGGATCATTAGCTAGAGCTAAAAATAAAAAAAAAAAAAAAAAAAAAATCATGTTATAATACGACCCCTGCTATATACAAATACTCATTCTGAACAACTATACGCTAGGAAGAAGCTCTGACAATCTAACATCCATTCAGTTGAAATGGAGGGCATCTCAGTTTGAAATATTCCCAACCGTTCTAATTAGAGATACAGACGTCTGTTCCATCATAAAAAAACACGTTTTTTTTTTAACTGTACAGAGTGGCCTTCAACAAGGATTCCATGGTTCTTGATGAAACGATGAGAAACAAAACAATAGCCCCACAAATTGAGACTCCCTTTCTCTCTTGGAAGAATTAGCTAGGCGTCATCATCCTAACACAAATGCCTTTATAGGTATCGAGGCACTGAGTGCTAGGATGCTTCACGAAGCAGCTTGCTGGTAGCTCAGCAACTGGCACCGGAGTCCCTGCCAACTCTTCCCTCGTCTCATATTTACCGTCCTTTGATATATTTCTCAAAAACACTTCAAGAGCTCTACGCATCCACTCGTACCGGCAGAGTTCGAATGCCTCTCTTACGGTTAGCTGCAAAGAGAGAAACAACATTCTCAAGACAGAGTAACCTTAGACGTTCTCTAGTTCAACACAAGAAGATCTACTTTCAGGGATTATAGTGTATGATAAACATTTTCTTTTCCATGATACTGACCCATTTCCTACCGTACTTATACTGCTCTGGCCAGGTGTCAAGTTCCTCGGTCACTTCCAATGCGAACATGTGTCCCCTGCAACCTCCTTCTAGGCTGCAGCTCTCCTGTCTGCTCTTGCTTCTAAACTCCCAAACTCCCAAGGGATCTTTCTAAACAAAGAACAAAATCAAGTTATATAAGACAACTCTCAGATGGCAAGAAAAAAAAATTCAATAAATATTATAATAGCAAGTGGCATCCTTCTTTCACCATATTCATAAAAGAAAAAAAAAAAGCATAAGAACAACAGTATTATGTTAATGTAATTATCAACAACCAATCCAGAAGCCTAAACCATCAAATTTGCAATATCTAATATTGCAGACAAATTTCTAGTCTCCTCAGCTACATCAGTTTCCATATACGAGTTAACAATTTGAGACTTTTCGATTTCTTACTTTTACTGTTCTACTATTTTTTTTTTCCAAATTTTCTGGATTTTGAAAAGATTTTTCTTTTTCAATTTTAGGTGACTGCACAAATCTCATATGTGCATTGATCTCCAGCAGCATATGCAATCTTATGCAATGTAGCAACTATCATATGTAGAGCTTTAGAAGTTAGGAAAGGAACAAAGTCAAAACTAGTTTCCTAACACATCATCAATTCTTCAATTGGATCCGTTTCTGTCAGTTTTTTAACTTAATGCATAAGGTGGAGAAGCCAAGAATTAACAGGCAGCGCAGAGGTGACTAGCAGCAGCAACACCAAACTCCTAGTCTAGTGGCATTCCCAAGGATTAAAATACACAGATTTTCGGTGACTTCTTGACGTGACAAAAATGTTACTAGCATAATAAAGGACAAGATTCGCCAATATGGAAAATCCAAAAGCAAACCCTGAAATAGCCAGTTAATGTCCAAGAGATGCAAATCAAACATTTCCCGGCCTCTGTTTTCTCAGCCAACCAAGCAAGGGCAATTAATATATGCAACTAGTACAGCATGCATACCTGAAAAAATGAACTCTGTTTTTGTTCGAAACAGATAGCAACAGTGGGGTTTGAATTCAGATGAAACTGTAGAACAAAATCTTTTCTATTGTAAACTCTACCTAGGGACAGGCGTTTTCTACTCTAATAAATCTATTCATTTCTCCAAACTTAGACTCCATTACATAGGTTGGACTTCCATATTTATAGACATAGGGGTTCTATTCTTGACTCTCTTTGTGACCTCTATAAATATAAACCACATAGTAATAATAATACTCAGCCTACTGTTAAGGACTACATGACTAACAACTAACCAAAACTTCAATTAAAAATTTATTTGACCCAGTAAGACTAACTAAACGACAGTTGTAACAATAATGAGGGAACACAGCGAGTAAAGCTTCCTATTTAGATGCATTAGGCTTCTTTGGGTAGGAAGGGGGCTCCTGTCTTGGGAGCAGATCCGATTAGGCTTTTTTCATGGATGGATAATAGATGAGATATTGGCAACAAGTCTTCATAATAATAGATTTCCCAAGATCCTAATTTTCCGGACTTCTTTTGGCTTGATCTATGGTTGGTTTCATAAGTGAGATAGTTGCCACTTAGGTGGTCCGCTTTATACTTTGATGTCCCAAGTCAAGCATCATCAGCTAAATGCACGTGACATTACCTGAGTTTTGCCAGTAGGCCCAGCTATTCAAGTTTGAACATTTAGCTCCAGAAGATTTTTATTCCATCAGAAGTTACAGAGTATTTAGCTGGTTGTTCAGAACCCAGATAAATACAAAATATAGCAAATATTACAAATAAAAAGCCCTACTGTTCTCCTCCCTCGAGTAACTGTAGTACTAAAGATATCATGTAGAACTGCAACCGATTCTACAAATGCTTTCAACCAACCACATGTAAACAAGCTTATTTGAATTTAAATCCTCCTTAAGATCAGTTACTACTGCAGTCATTGTAGAACTCCTCCAAAGAATTTAACAGTATCATCAACTGCAAATGTTCTTTAAACTGTAAAGTTAGATTTAAGTTCATTCAGTAGGTCATTATCATATAATTTTCAATCATGACATTTGGACAGTCCTTCAATTTCCTTTCAAAAAAATTAAAAAATCATAATAATAATATCGATAAGAAAAATCCTAAGCTAGTGTGAATTCAAATAATTTCTTTTATTGGTGAGAGAAAATTATAAGAAATTAATTACCAAAAGAAGTAAGGTAATTCCTTCTAGCTGCTGAACCAACATGTGGAAACATGAAAGGAAAGATCTACTATACCAAACAGGAAGATTGGACCTACATCAATTATTCCTTTCACTCCTGCTTCCTCCAAGGCTTCACGACAAGCAGCTTCACAAACAGTTTCATCATCCTCCCATCCACCCTGCCAACCAAATGACATTAACAGGACTGAATTTAAAACACCAACTTGTCACATAAGTTCTAGAAAGATCTGAATATTCTACGTCAAAAAATAAGGGAGTAGGCAGAGAGATGTACTTTTGGAAAAACAAGGTCATCACGATCAGGCGAAGAAATCATGAGGACTTTTACTCTTTTCTCCAGAGGAGAACTGTGATCCTCAACATCCTTTTCCAGCCTGTAAGGAATGCACCTGTTTGTTTGTACTGAATGAGTTAGCAACAAATGGACCATGGCAATTCCAGAGATTCATAGACAGTGCCATCATAAATTTAATCCTTGATAGAAAAGGATAAAAGATGTGCTTCACAATGGATGTCCAGTGATAATCAAGCCGTAAATAAACAGAATATCATAAATGAATGAATAAGAGATAAGATAGTTTAAGACAAACTTCTCAGTAAGATTCACTCATTGAAGTTTCAGTGCTAAACCAGAGCAGTTACAAGTTTAATTGAATTTTTTTCTAATATTGGCAGAATATAAAAAATTTCAAGATATCAAGTAACTTGTCAAAATCTACGGATAAAATTAATCAATGGACCATATATATACATATATATATATTGTAGTATAGTGACTGAAAGGAAATAGTTCAACAAGAAGATCATTGGCAACTATCACCGCCTGATCAAAACACTTTGGACACAAGCATGTTTGGCATAGGTAAATCTCGTATTGTATTTAAATAAAGGGAGGCTATATATCATATACAAGTTTGCAGCCCGCCCACCAAGCAGGCCTGAAACAAATAAAATATCAACATAAGGAATAAAACACAGCTAAAATGGATCCAAAAAACACTATGGGACAACCTCCTCCAACACCTTTCATGTTGGAATACAGGAAAAAGAAAAACCCTCTTTCTTAGCCTATCCAGTAGTTCATTACCTGATATTGGCATATGGGAGAATGAGATATTCATCTCTGAACCCTTGAAATCTTGCTTCCCTTAAACCTACCACTAGAGCACAAATCTCTGTTTTAACCATGATTTCAGGTACTAGCCAGTATGTATCGGACCGGTCAATGCTAGTACAGGAAATGCATGTGATAAGTATAAAATTAAAAAAATAATAATAATCAGAAAAACTTAATGTACCAAGCGGTAGCAGTAAGTACCGGTCTGGACCGGCCGGTTCAATCTAATAGAACCGATACATACTGGTTGGCTCGCTTTTTTCTTTTTTTCTTGAAACAAAAAAAAAAAAAAAAAAGCTAACCCCAAGGGAAAGTACATTATTTCCTTCCCTGTCATATCAAGTGACCTGGCCAGGTATGTTCGTATAAGCAAATGCTTACTTGCAACCTAATCAAGTTACCGCAAAAGCAATGAATCCAACAACCTAAAAACAAATCGATGATTAATGATCTACCAATGGTGATTGAAAAGATGAACACTATGGTGTACCCACATGGTAGCCCAAGGCATAAAGGATAAGTAAGATTTTATAGATGAACAAGCAGATACACAATCTAGGAAACCAAAACTGGGACTTAAGAAAGGAAATAGACAGAACACTGTGCTCGGAAAAATATTAACATTTAGCAATCATACAATTCTTCAATCAAAGGCATTGCAAAGGGAAATCATCATGCTAAAATGTAACAACATATTTCAAATTGGTTATTTTCACATATTACAGATGTTCAGTAGCTAACACACAAGAAATTCATAATGCAACCTAGTAATCTGAATAAGAAGAAAGTTCCCATGATGTACATAATAAGAACTCGCAACACATGCCAAGCAAACATTAACCAAGAAAATGGCAAAAAACATGATGAGATGGGAATTCATCATGCTAAAATGTAACAACATATTTCAAATTGGTTATTTTCACATATTACAGATGTTCAGTAGCTAACAGACAAGAAATTCATAATGCAACCTAGTAATCTGAATAAGAAGAAAGTTCCCATGATGTACATAATACGAACTTGCAACACATGCCAAGTAAACATTAACCAAGAAAATGGCAAAAAACATGATGAGATGGGAAGCCAGGAGAAATATAATAACCAACACTATCCAAGCCAACGGATGGAAGCAAAAAATGGGAGTTTTCCCTAATAAACATCGAGAAGCTTGAAAGTTGACACCATCAAAAGAATTCTGCTGGCCACACATAAAAACTATATCTTATCACACTAGGGACCTGGAATCCCATACATTTTCCAAATAATATAAAATAAAATAATACCTATATATATATATATATAATAAGATCAGGAAAATTCCTCTCCTGCAATTCCATTTAAAATTAAATCAACAGGGTTGATCCTGTAACTCAATTGGACACCTCTTTGTCTAAATTGCAAGTCCGATCCCCATCACTGTACCAAGAGAAATAAATAATAAAGCCTATGCATCTAAATTCTATCCACACAAAGCACCTAACAATCGATGAAGAAAAGTAGTAAAATGAAAAAAAAAAGAAAAAGAAAAAAAAAAAGGTGGTTTCACTTCTATCAATATGTGTAATGCCTATAGGCTAACAATACTACATGGAAGGTCCTGAGACAAAATGAAGTAAAAGGAAGGGCAATAATATGTTACAGTCTGCTATAAACTTGATAATGAACAAGGCTATCGTCATCATATAAGACAGTACCCTTGCAACAAGTCCTGAAGGGAAAACCTGAAATGCTACTGAATCAAAGAATACTTATCTCGAAGATTTCTTAATTATTTATGCTTAAGGCGTGCAACCAGATACAGAAATCAATTAACCATGTATCATATACCTGAAAACTTTACGAAAAATTATAGAAATCCAACTTTTGAGGATTGACATGAAAAAAAAAAAAAGCAATAGATAATAAATTTGTAACAAGGCCATTACAAAAACACAAAAAGAAAAAAAAAATTGGGAGCCGAAATTGAAAACGACTTACCCAGCGACTAGCCGAAATTGGTCCTCGTAACGTTGTCGATGTCGTCCCGTTCGAGCTAGCATGGAGGACATTAATCTGTAAAAAAAAAAAAAAAAAAAAAAAATAGAGAGGAAACATCAGCAAACAAGCACATAATAGGATAAAAGAAAGAAAGAAAAAAAAAGAAAAAAATCTCACCCAGAAAATCCCACAGAAATTATTTATGAAGGAAAAGTAAGAATGGAAATGAGAAAAGAAAAGGCAAAGGGGACTGATACCTAGCCTTGTGTGTAGGGGTGATGAAAGCAGCAGCTCTCATAACAAGGAATGGATAAAAAATCTGAAACCGCATTCAATGCGAAAGGTGGACCAAAGAGTAAAGACAACGAACCTTCCTCTAAAGAAAGCTTGTGGTCTAGGGCTCTAAGAATGAAAGAAGAAGAAGAAGAAGAAGAATTAATTCCTAGGGTTTCACGGCTGACCAGTTCCAGGTTATAAAATCTCATATGATTTATCTCCAGTCTCCGCGGATTTAAATTGGTAGTCAAGAACGGGAACCCAAACTTTAACCCTTTCTAATTATAATCTTTCATCAGAGAATCTGATTAATATTCTCCAATATCATACAAACATCAATTCCAGACGAAAGAGAGATTTCCGCGGGATCAGATCAACGGCACCCGTTAAATATATAACTTAATTAATTAATTATACCATACGATTCAAACGCTTTGCGGGACGGAACAGGATGGCTTAATTATATTTATTATTAAAATTTTCATTTTTTTCTTCATCAACAGTTCTTGGCAATTACCTACATTTTTCTTTCCGATTTCCGAAGCCTATTATTGAAATATATCTAATTATACAACATTAAAACTCGTGTCTAAGAAAAAGTAAATTCAGTTGCAACCCTACTAAATTCTGTGAGGTAAATCCATTTGAGCGCCCAGTAGTGTAGACACAACACTCGGGGCAAAAATATTATTTCGCCCTTGGGTACTATTTTGGTGAGCCTCGTACATGGGGTGTTATCTCTATATCATAGGGCGCTCAGAGGTATTTACCTCACAAAGGATCCCACTTTACGAAATAGTAACTTATGTGCACCGGATCACAGGAGATGGACACCTGCCCATAAGTGACCCATTAAGAAGGAAGGGTCACCTACAATTTTTAAAATCTAAAAACTGGGTTAACCCCAAGAGGCTCACAAGCAGTAAAACTTGTGGGTCCGCCTAATACACGTGTCTATCTCTTGTGGCGGATTACAAGTGGTTTCCTGTGATCCAGTGCATAGAAGATCCTCAGTTCGAAAATAGTAACAAAAATACTATTTTTATCATTTTATTTGCAGTCCATATTAATACAAAAACCTTTGAAGCCTCTCCCGCATTATTTTTGTAT
The DNA here is from genome assembly GCA_031762675.1 of Pachysandra terminalis. Lineage (NCBI taxonomy): Eukaryota > Viridiplantae > Streptophyta > Magnoliopsida > Buxales > Buxaceae > Pachysandra > Pachysandra terminalis. The sequence continues at coordinate 2,612 of JAUPMG010101325.1, read as the reverse complement.
TATGCTTCAGTTTAATTGGAAAATCTTTTTTGTGGAGGACGGGGCACTTGCCTACGCATTTTAATGTCTTATTCTTATTACCATTGTTGAGACATTCACATCCTTCCCATAATTATAATTTAAGAAAATTACTTATCTCCATCTAATGACATATGTCAACCTCTTGTGATCTAGATCACAGAAGATCCTCAATCTCCTGTGCGGATCTTCTGTGATCTGAACCACAGAAAACCTTTTGTGAACCTCACAGGAGGTTTACATATGTCCACAGATAGGCCCAATTAAGAAAGATAACCTGTAATTTTTAAAATTCTTAAGAAAAGGGTAAACATGGAGGCCCACTACTCTAACCGGCTTCTACCTTAACAGGTATAAGTTGGTTAAAATGATGAACCCACCTAGGACACATGTCAACCTCCCGGGATCCAAATCACAGAAGATCCTCATCTGGCCCATAGAATGGGAACTGACTATATATGGAATAGTCATCAAAGTTGATCTCCTCAAATCCCATGTATGTGTGCAGTTGACATATATATATATATATATATATATATCATTAAGGGTGGACGGACCCACTAATCTTGTCGGTGATTGATAAGGGTAAGCTCGTAATTAATCTGTATTGTCATCTTCATCAATCCAATACTTATTCTGGTCCAGTCCATGTCCATAGTCTTTAGCCTCAACCTCCAATCAATTTGACAAAATGATAAAAATATCCGTTACTCTTTTTAGCAACCTCCGCTCTTCATTTCTTTCTAATGTGAATTTGTTTGTGCATGTCTTTCATGGATCCTCACATGCCACATGCACATGCAAGCCCCAAATCTTTTGAGCTTTCTATACTCCAAACCCAACATTTTAACAACAAAATAAAATAAACCAGTAGTCACTAATTTATGATTTCAGTTTCAATACGTAATTGGATTCCCACTCTGTTTGACGACATTTACCTAAAGTTTCGGCCGATATCTCGGTCCCTCCAAGACACCATTTTAATAATGTGGGAACTTATGTAACGCTTTTTTTTTCTATATATATTTAAGACACAAAATTATAAATGTGGTCCGACATTGACTAGCCGGCCAAAATTAATATATATATAAATAAATTCTCGTTAATTAATTAATACTTGCAGTCAATGAATGGATTTAAACGAGAAGTCAACAAACTTTTATATAATTATGAATGGTGGGGAGGGAGCGTTGGAACAAATGGTGGGACTGGGAGAGGCCGGAGATAATGAAATATGATGCAAAATGCGCTCACCTATTACTATACTCACATTATTTATTAGAGTTAGTTTACGGTGCCGACATTTTCTCGTCTGCATAGTGGAGAACTTTATTTAAGCCATTAATTTCTTTATATATAAAATCTCATCCGTTAACAATTAATTGGTATTATGCCGAAGTCGTCGGTATAATACAGTTTTCCTTGTTTGTTTATTTTTTTGAGTATGATTATTCCTTCTGATATATACATCCATCCACACAAAAATAGATAGGTATGAAACCTACGTGTTTTTTTGTTCAATAGCGTTTACTTTTTGAGTCCACACCTCGTTATAGCCTCTTCTTTTTTTATTTTTTATTATGCCTATTTAAAATATATATATATATATATATATAGGGGATTGTGGCTGGAAAACAACAAAGTATCTCGTTTTCTCAGAATTGTCCTCATCTTGATGTCTATCAAGATCCAACGTAGATGATTACCAGGATGGGCAAATGTGTCAAACCAAAACAAAACACACCAATCACCATCAAGAAAAATAAGCAAAGCATATGGGTCCACGTGGTATATATATATATAGTTTACACAGGAAACGACTCTACTACTACTACTAGCGAGGATAGGAGGCAGAGCTCAGTAGTTCTTATATATGGACGATATGTTCACACACACACACAACCAAGGTTAATTTCTATTCTCATAATAATGGAAAGTTAGAAATAAGGCTCAGTGTGTTTTGCACTTACCCGGGTCAGCCCATTTGCCATGATTTAACCCGTTTTAGATAAAATTCATCGGCACTCTCCTCCTCTCCCCAAATGATGAATTATCATCTCCATGCATTTAGGAGGTAGTGGCAAGCATCATCTTGTGATTTGATACCTGAATTTGAATTGGAATATTATTTTAAAAATAAATTAATAAATTTATAAAGGTATTTTTGCTTTCCGTCAAAACACAATAATTTAAACCGTGATGATAAGAACTCTAAAAGACAAAGGCGGGGCAACGACGTCCTTCCTTTGGGTTGGCATGAAAGTAACTGAGAAGGCAATTCGCAATCACGGGCCCATATAAGGACTCCGCACATCTTAAGGCTTGCAGCAATCCATACAGCACCGTTGGATTGCTGCCACGTGAATACCAAAGTGATACTAAAGGCAAATGAGAAAGGATACCTAGTTATAAGGGTATTCATGTGTTATTCAAAAATAAAACTAACGTCGTTAACGACGTTTTCATTTCTTGTTTTGCCGCGTAATTTTGCTTCTCTCGTTTTTCTGTTAATTTCCAAACTCATTCTGAGCTTCACATTCTCAACTTCAACAACATCAATACTCTAGAGAAGAGAGTATCTACATCATCATCAA
>JAUPMG010101324.1:0-26094 GCA_031762675.1 Pachysandra terminalis | reverse complement strand
CATAATAGCCCTATCTGCAAAGATTCGTCCTATTGCGAGTGGTATTATTATTATTTGGTTTAAAAAATCCACAATCAGGATCGAATAATGCGATCGGTGAGCTTCTCTCAGGATCTCACTCTTCAACTCTTCGTCTTCTGGTATGCATAGTCTACCTTGCATCCTGATACTCTCGTCTTCTTCACATGTCCAATCGGGTTTTCGTTCATCCTTTGCCAATCTCTGCTACCATTAGTCGTTTTTCTGCGCTTATGAAATTCTTTACTTCAAACTTGGTTTGATAACTAGAGTTAACAGCCTCGCTTTAGCCACAATTCATTTAAATTAGCCCTAATTGTTATTATAATTTCTTAACTTATTTATTTTAAGTTATATATCAAATTATAATTATATTATTTACCAATTTTAGGTTTGTTTTAATTATGGACTAATTAAATTAGCAATTTATCCTTCTATTTAAAATTCTTTTCTGGATCTAGTTTTTCATGTTCTTACATTGTCTTAGCTAGTGGTCATAATCTATCCAGCAATTAAGACTCCATGTGGCCTAATCACAATTTGCCACGTTATAACAACATTTTAGCCTCATACAATCATATTAGTAAAAGTTATTTTCAGAGAACCTAATGTAAAACATCCCCCATCAATGATCATACGACATACCTTGTTGCTGATAAGGCACCTAGTGTGGAAAATGTTCTCCCTTTGTTGCGCCATGTCATCCTCTTTTATTTGGGCATTTAAAGCATGCCTAACCAGAAGTAGTTCTCCTTCCACCGGATACTCCATATCATTGTCACAAGCATCCCCAAGCGGTGGTACTTGATCATCATCGCTCTCACTTTCGGTTTCCACCTCCCCATCAACACGGGCGATCATGGCCCTCTTATTTGGGCATGGTGAAGCTATGCGACCTACTCCCAAACAACGAAAACACTTAATATCATGATTATGAGTTTGGTTTTTGGTTTTACCTTTGTTGACATTGGAAACTTCTTCACTCCTTTTTGGTGGATCGGTTTTGGACTTCAAAACAGCCCCTTTGTTTTTCCTCCAATTCGTCCTCCAAGAAGTAGAGGGGCCCGGATTCTGAAATGACCGGGTTCCTCTCCTTTTAAGCTGTCGTTCCACCTTTATGGCCATGTGCACCATGTCAACCAACTCCATGTAGTGTTGCAACACCACCACGTTGGCAATGTCCCGGTTCAGCCCTTTCAAAAACCTTGCCATGGTAGCTTCTCTATCCTCCTCTACGTTAGCATGAATCATGGCGATCTCCATCTCCTTGTAGTAGTCATCCACACTCCTATAGCCTTGAGTAAGACTTTGTAATTTCTGATACAAGAAGTCCCTATAGTAGTGACTAGGTACAAACCGCCTCCTCATGATGGCCTTCAATCCCTCCCACATCTCGATAGATCTCTCATGGTTTCTCCTCCTGTTTGTCACAAGTTGATCCCTCCAGATAATAGCATAATCAGTAAACTCAATGACAGCTAGTTTTACCTTTTTCTCCTCGGAGTAGTTGTGGCATTCAAAAATTAACTCCAACTTCTTCTCCCATTCCAAGTATGCTTCAGGATCGTTTTTCCCTAGGAACGATGGTATCTTCACTTTGATGTTTCGTAGATTTCTGTTAGTCCCATCTAGCCATCCCAGACCTCTCTGGAAACCTCTACCATGCCTTTCTTCCCTTGGTACAAATCTTCCCTCACCATTCAAAGAAGCTTGATCCTCTTTTTCTCCAAACTCATCCTCGTGGTCATCATCAGAATCATCCACGGGCGCACGCCTTTCTTGCCTTCTGGTATTTGGGACTCTTTGGGTACGCCCCTCGTGCTAAGTAGCAATAACAGCGTCCTGCCTATCCATCCGATCCCGAATCTCACTAAACACCACGTCCATGCATGCAAAGTGTTGTTGTATAGCTTGCAACACGATGGGTGACTCCTCACGCACTTCCCTGTTTGATGTATCGCCCCTGGAAGACATTCTTCTTCTAATTTTTTTTCAATGCACTCGATCTCAATAGTGTGATCGATCTCATTACGCTCGATCGCAAGCTAGTGCGATCGATCTCAATGTGTTGAATTTTTATTTTTTATTTTTTTCTAACTACGGAGAAATGTTAGATACAATTCATAGAACTATAGAGAAATGTTAGAAACAATGCTAAAAACTATAGAGAAATGTAAGAAACAGATCCGAAAACTATAGAGAAATGTTAGAAACAATTCTGGAACTATATAGAAATGTTAGAAACAGATCCTCACAACACTCCCTAACGTGTTCGCACTCAAATTATGATACTCACACTAGTTTTTCACTTTTAAATTGGTCTCACACTCTCTTGACTTTTTTCCACTCATAGCTTTCCCTTTTCAATTCTTTATTGAACTAATAAACTTAATCAAGAAACTCAACTTGTAGCATTTAAATCAATACTGACAGCAAAAGAATAGTGTAGAAACAATGACTCAAAGGAAGATGACAAAGATCAAAGAGGAAACGGAGCAAGGTAATAACTGCTCGATCGCAAGTTGGTGCGATCTATCTTGTTGTGCTCGATCGCAGAATGATGCGATCGATCTCAATGTGTTCTTTTTTTTTCTTTTCAATAGTTCGTGCACAGCACAGAACAAGACAACTATTTTTTTTTGTTATACTTGGTGAACAGCACAAAACAAAACAACCATATATTTTGTTTTTGTATACTTGGTGCATGACACAAACAAGAAGGAGAGATATGAGCGAGCACAAATGGAACAAGATAGGATAATTAATAAGAAACGAAAGATAAAAGGATAGTAAAACCTGATTTTAGAACTTGGCTCTGATACCAAATGATGCGAACCTCTATCGACGCGCTATCGAGACCCAACAACATGGTTGGATTTATTTGTCCAAGAAAGCTAAAATGCAGAATTTTGATAGAAAGAAAAGAACCCCGATCCGACGTTTATAACTGAAACGCGAACCAAAGGTACGAAGTAGCAACCCCGACCCAGTGACTATAATTGAGTCACGAACCGAAGGTATAAAATCTTAACGCCACAAGGAAGAATCCTTGATAAGTTCACAAGTTTTTTGAAGAACCAACAGAGGAAGCAAACCTCACGTTTTCTATTATATTCCAAAAGTGCCTTCTTCATTACATTGCAGGCTATTTATAGCTTTCAGCCATACACAACAACTATAAGGGAAAGAAACTAATTGAGTTCTAAAACAAGAAAGTAAGACTAAGAAAGGATAAAAATTAAGATCCTAAAAATCAGCAATAATTTAGCTTGAAGTTAATAGCTCATCGATGCCTAAGGAAAGTCTGAGATAAGGTAAGTCAATCTTTGAAATTACGCCAAGATGTGCATCGTCAATAGCTGGATTTGTGCTCAATCGCAATACAATGCGATCGATCGCACTACGCTCGATTGAAAGATAGTGCGATCGATCGCACTACGCTCGATCGCAAGATAGTGTGATCGATCGCAATACGCTCGATCGCAAGTTAGTATGATCGAGCTCACTGTTCCCTCATCAGCAGCTTGGATTAAATTTATGACGCCTTCATCTTCATTTGGGCCAAGCTTGGAATGCCCCGATTTAGAATCATCTCAAATCTCTTGAATCAGCCCATTAAGTGCTTCTTTGATCTTCTTGGATCGTGCTCTAGTAATAGGCCCAATCGGAACATGCAACAGATCCTTTGATGGTGCTTGTTGATGTTGATTATCATCAAGTAAGCTGCACTTGGCTTGGTAAATAAACAAATTAAAACAACATTTAAGATTGAAGAAGGGACAATGTCACTATTCAATGGTATTCTATAGACAAAAATAGATTATTAGTATTTGCAGTGTGATATGATATGTTGATAATGCAATGAGATATGAATGCTGTGTTGTGCAATGCAATATGTTGGTTCAATTATTAATGTATGCAATGCATGCTGTGCATCTAAACAGATATAATCACCACATGTGATCAATAGGTCACATATGCAAAATATTCAATAAAATTCAACTCTAACACCACATATAAACTCAAATAGGCATTTGAAACATGCTTATAAAATTTCATAGAAAGCAAACAAACCTTGCAATTTTCGCCTAGCCGCTAACCCAACCGCTAGGGTTGTCGACTGCCTTAGCAGCTAGCCGCCCCTAAAATTGGTTGCTTGGGCAATAGCCCAAAATCCAACCTATGGGTGTCGGCTAACTACACGACTACCACTAAAGTAGCCGACCTGCCCAAAAACAAAACGGCTAACCAAGCGGCTAGCAACTTGGCCTCCCGACCTTGCCTAGAAGCAATTGACTACTCAAGCGGCTAGCCGTTGAGCCAGCCAACGCTTGGGACAAGCCCAGAACATCACAATTTTTTTATTTTAAACTTATTTTTGTCTTAATATTTCTCAAAACACAAATAATAATATTTTATTCCAAATAAAACCCATAATCTATCTTATAGTTTTTCCCTATTAATTTACCTTGATATTCATATGGTATTAAAACCTAGAAATTTGATATTTTTATCACGTTTTCACGAAGAAGGGGTAGAAGATTTAAAATTATAATGGTTGTGCTATGTCATACTCAATGAATATGACATATGCTCCTAGTTCATATCGGAAATAAAGTTTAATCTGAATACTTTCCTCGAATTGTAGTTTGGTGTTAAGTAGAACACCTTCTTCTTCTTCTTCTAGCTTGATCTTCTGCAATTCCAAGTCTTCCTCAAGTTGATGATATACGAACCACGCTAACCTATGACGAAACCCGTAATCGAAAAGAAACTTCGATCGTCTAGAATTTGATTTGTATGGAAACTGCGACCCGTTGCTTATAATGAAGCAAGAACCTTGGTATGATGAAGACTCCACAAACGGGGATGGATGAACCATTTGATAAGTCGAGGATGAACGTCACAAGGAAATCTTTGATAAGTTCGAAAAGTTCTAAAGAACCAAAGATAATACTCTTAATTTTCTGAATAACAAGTTGTGATTTTTCCATTGTCCTACACACCTTAATATAGGCTGAAAATTACGTAGAAAATAACAATCTAGAACAATGAAAAGACACTATGAATAACTAAAAGACTCTTAGAATAACTAAAAGACTCTTAATTACTTAGGATAATGAAAAGACTCTTAGAATACTAAATTACTTTTTACTAAAATGGTTGGATTAAAGCAATTTGTTCCACCCAAGAAGTCCTCCATGTGGATTCAAGTGTTGCCTTGGACATTGATGACGTGGACTAATCTAGTTGATTCTTCTTTGTTGATCACGTCCAGCTCCTCTCCTTGGACCCTTCTTGATCAAATTGTTGAGCTCTTCCTTGAAATGTTTAGCCCGGGCTCTTGTGACGGGTCCGATTGGGACTTTGACGGGTTCTCGTAACTCTTTAGCATCCTTGCCCTCATCATTGCCCTCCTCTTGAAAACGATTTTTCCTCAAATCTTCACCTGCATCAAAAGGAGATAAGTCAGCAACATTAAAAGTAGTACTAACATTATACTCACCTGGTAAATCTAATTTGTAGGCGTTGTCATTTATACACTCAAGGACTTTGAATGGTCCATCTCCTCTTGGCAACAACTTGGAATGCCTTTGGGCCGAAAATATTTTTTTTCTCCTGTGTAACCAAACCCATTCTCCGGGTTCAAAAATCACCTTTTGGCGCCATTTGTTAGCTTGTCTTGCATATTGCTCCGTCTTCCTCTCAATGTTGAGTCTTGCCTTCTCATGTATCTGCTTAACAAATTCAGCCTTTTTCTTTCCATCTAAGTTAGCACGTTCTAATAAAGGCAATGGAGTTAAATCCAATGGAGTTACGGGATTAAAACCATAGACAATTTCAAACGATGAAAACTTAGTAGCAGAATGAACATTACGATTATAAGCAAACTCAACATGTGGTAAACACTCTTCCTAAGTTTTGATGTTCCTTTTGATTATGGCCCTTAACAAGGTAGACAAAGTCCTATTCACTACTTCGGTTTGACCATCAGTTTGTGGGTGACAAGTAGTAGAAAACAACAATTTAGTTCCTAACTTACCCCATAAAGTCTTCCAAAAGTAACTCAAGAACTTAGCATCTTGATCTGAAACAATGGTTCTAGGCATGCCATGTAATCTCACAATCTCTCTAAAGAACAAATTAGTAACATGTGAAGCATCATCAGTTTTGTGACATGGAATAAAATGAGCCATCTTAGAATATCTATCCACAACCACAAAGATCGAATCCCTACCATGTTTAGTCCTTGGCAAACCTAAAACAAAATCCATAGAAATATCAATCCAAGGTTCACTAGGAATGGCCAATGGTGTGTATAAACCATGGGGTTGCACTCAGGATTTTGCTTGCCTACATGTCACACATCTACCACTAATGCTCTCCACGTCTCTTTTCATGTGTGGCCAATAAAAGTGTTCTTGCAGAATTGCTAAGGTTTTATCAACTCCAAAATGTCCCATTAACCTTCCTGGTTTGATTTTCGTATTCAAAGTTGGGGTTCTCCAGATTGTAAGAACAATTTCCAGAAATCGTGGTCTGTCGGTAGCTACCGACACACTGGTGAAGCTACCGACAGGGGGTAGATTTTACGCACAAAATGACCTGTTGGCAGGTACTGGTACACTGGTGGTGCTGTTGACAGGGTATGAAATGCACAGAGACAGGCTATGTCTGCAGGTACCGGCACACCAGTGACATTGCCAACAGGGACCCAAAATGCACTGTTTGTATTCCACCGGCAGGCACCGGCACACCGGTTACGCTGCCAATGGAGGTTGACCTGAAAATTTTGGTTTGGGGATTTGTGCCATATGATTATGATATGGACTTTTGGAATCAAAGGGTGGTCAGAGGGCTTGCGCCTACCTACGGGGAACCAACTTTGAGTTCCATGGCACACCCTAAGATACCTACTAGTCTATTAACTTGACCATGATTGGGGTTGTCACTCCACGTGGTTGTGATTAGAATCATGTATTGTTGATGTTACTTTGGTTTAATCTATCTTATGCACTTATATTTGTGGAAAGGATATCCGTGAGGGCATCCAGTGGATTATTCATGTGTATGGGCGCACAGATAGCTTCTGAAGGGCGTTATCACTAGAAGTCCTACTAATAGTTGGAAAGGATACCTATGATAGCATCCAGTGGATTATTCATGTTATGGGCACACGGTTAGCTTCTGAAGGATGTTATCATCGGAAATCCTACTGATATGTGGAAAGAATAGCTCTCGTCTGGTCAACCGAGCAACGACGGATAAAGGATTGAATTCTAACTTGTTTACGAATAATCTTTTTGCAAAGGCCTCCCTAGGTTTAAATCCCTAAACGTATGTGGGTAATCGTGTTGCGAAGGCCTCCCTAAATGTAAGTGGAGAAATAGTTACAGGAATTGAGCCCGGTAGGTTGAAAATCCTACAAAACCATGATGTACCCGTGGGAAGTGAGAATGAAAGGTGATGGGTATGAGAGTGGAATATCAGGTGAAAGTTATTTGGTAAAACCAGCTGATCACTGGAAAGTGCATTCATTAGCATTTATAGATTGGTAGTATTGTTTATGTTAACCAATTACTGTTCTTAATATTCTTGTAACTATGTGGATATGATGCTAGGAATTGTGTTATGATGTAATTATGTATGATTGTATCACTCTCCTCTGATTTACCATGTTATTGCTGTGTTTGATTTCGGACTAATGGTATTCCATGGGGATGGATGACGAAATTGATTCTTAATGTGCATTCTAAGCTCACGCATCTTTCTATGTTGCAAGTTGAGGTGGAATGAAGATGAGTAGGAGCTAGACGCTACCGTGTGGTTTACTTCAGTTTTAGTATTTCCATTTATGCGAACATGGACAAATTTGATGTAATAGGATTGAGTTTGCTGTTATAAGTTTACTTTCTTATGTTGGGATTTTGGCTCTTTTGAAGACATGGATTTGATTTAGTTTATATTTTTTGCTTCCGCACTCTATTAGTTCAATAAGAGTAGTTAGTATTACTTTTATTACTGGATTTTGTGTTGGTGATTCGCGTTCCACAGTTGGGTACCCAAAGGTCTCACCTCGTGATCCGTGGCGCTCGCATAAGGATTCGTGCAACGGGATTCGGGGCGTGACAGAATGGTATCAGAGCTCTAGGTTAGGTTACTTAGGGTTAAGAGGACATAGAGGAGAACATTAGGGATCCACATGATTGAAATTGTATGTTGTCTGCATAATATGATGGGGTGATTACTTGTGTTATTTACTGTTTATAAGAATAATAGGATGTGAGGTCATAGACTAGAAGACTTAATGTTTGCCTTGGGTTTGTAGATGGTTCTTAGACTACTGATGGTGAGGGGTAATCATCTGAGGTGAAGTTCAAGAAATTTACTCCACCAACTTTTGATGGTTTGGGAGACCCACACCAGGCTCAGGACTGGCTGCTAGACGTAGAGAGGGTATTCAGGACCATGGGATGTCCTGATGAACATAGCCAACTTCACCCTCTGATCAGCAGGGCAGTCCATGGTCTCAAAGATCTTTTCTAACTCCCCCATCCAATCCTGAGCCCACATCGGCTCCTTATTCCCATCAAAGTAAGGTGGAGACAGTTTCTTGAATTTCTCCAACCATGAAATTTCTCCCCAATTATTGCTCCTCGGAGCTATCGTTTGGGTCTGTCTCATGGTCTGCTCACCTTGACGAGCAGTAGCCATTTCTCCCAGTACTTGATAAATCCCTGATAGGTTAGGATCCGCATCTCCTCCGGATGATCCCTCACCTGCTGTGACATTGCACCTACGTCCAGCCATCTACACAATAAAGAGTCTCTAAGTACATAATGTGATAATCCTATTCTAACATATGTTTACATACATTCATACATTCAAACAAAAGAATATAAACATACCACATTATATTCACATACTATATCAAAGTATATTTCATACAATTCTCAAAAGTGGCTCCAAGGTGTGAAGTTTCTAGGTTTTCAATACACCCTAAGACTTCCCAAAGCCTAGACAATTAAACCTAGAGCCCTGGTACCACCTCTGTCGCGCCTCAAATCTGAGATATGGGATCTCGAGGATTCTAAGGAACTGACCTTCATACCCACCACGTGGATACAGATAAACAGCCACAATATCAACCTTTACCTGGTTGAGTCAGAGTCTCAGCAAATGTAAATACCAGCGAAAGTCTAACAAATTTAAAACCATAGCCCAACTAAGCATGTTGAGCTATCAACCCACAAATAAGGTGAAACAAATCCCAAATTACATAATATCCTGCCCACATGGGGTCAAACCAACAAAAAATGAAATAAAGTAATGTAATAAGTCTCATAACAAAGCATCTCGAAAGCAAATGTGTCTCAATACCAAGTCACCTCTCCAGCCGGTCCAGATCAGACAAGAGGACCTGTAGAGATAAGGATCAGCAGAAGCCTAGTAGAGAAATCCTACGTGACTACAATATCTACTTTTATGCATGCAAATCAATACGGTTTCATTTCATGCATTTCACCCAACATATACTATCACAGGCATATGTGTATTAAACATGTCATCATACAATATTTCGAATACTAGCATGAAAATTACAATCATCATATGAAATTACTATTCACATAGAAACCATACCATATCAAGTTATAACAGTCAATAGTTCACAATCCCCATAGTCCCACTATGTTAAGGCTACCCACATGATCCCATCATGTTCAAGTAGATTCAACATGGTCCTAGCATGTTGCAAACAAAACAAACATAAATGTATACACATGGTCCCACCATATGACACAACAACAAGATCACAGCAGTCACATAGTCTAACTATGTTCCACAACAAAACACTACATGGTCCCCACAATGCTACAGCCAATCAATCACATAATCCCACCATGCTATGGCTAAGTAACCACATAAACGCATATGACATATCTTGCACTTACTATTCCTTTAGGGACTTCCACCAACGAAGGAAGTCTCCTGTACCGTTCCTTTAGGGACTTGCACCCACGGTGGAAGTACATCCTTAATTCAGATAAACAAACACATAATACATACCACATGTCATACACATAGTTTGACTATGTTCACACAAGCAAACAATATATAACCATTCTTTTAGAGACTTACACCCACGGAGGAAACCACAAGTACCTTTAGGGACTTTCACCTATGGAAGAAATACACCCATAATCACATGGTCCCACCATGCTACAACCATTAACCACAAGGTCCCACCTTGCTACAACTAATGCGACCCAATCACAATTCACTTTCACAATCAATCAAATCATAATGAAAATGCATCACAGTCAACTCAAACCCAAGGGTAACAATGCAATGCAAGGTGTCACCAAGCCTAACCCAGTCACATGTTCATTTGAACTCACGACCAAACGACCCATCCTTTTAGGGACTTGCACCCACGGTAGAACCACCATTCCTATTCCTTAAGAGACTTTCACTCACGGTGGAATACACCAGTGCAAACCGTACTTTTAAGGACGTTCACCCAACGAGGAAGCCACCTGTTCATTCCTTTAGGGACTTTTACACCCACGGTGAAAACCCATAGTGGAATACATCCGTACTAGACTCTTCCTTCAGGGACTTTCACCCACGGTGGAATGTACCCTTACCATGCATTACCTTTAGGGACTTTCAACCACGATGGAAGCTCACCCATCCACATTCTTACCTTTAGTGACTTTCATCCATGGTGGATGCTCACCTATCCACATTACAATTTCAAGTCATTCAACTACACACAATACACAGTCTTGGATACTCACAGTACCCTCAATCAGTCACTCAAGGCAAACATCATCAAATTCAGACACAAGTTACACAGAAGTTAACCCAAGTCAAACCTAAGTCAACATTGGATGTTATTAGCACCATTCAACCAAACAGATCCTATATGATCATTTCTAATCATACTAATCCTATCTTGAGGTTCTATGAACATGTCCAACATCTATGAGTCATTATCACCTCATATTCCATTCAGATTAGTCTGAATATCCTGAATGTTAGACCTTCTCCTACACTTTTCATGATTCGACCAATTCTACTTTTTGCACACAAACCATCCATATAGACATGCACACAACTCAATAGGGAACTTTCCCATAAAATTTGAAGCTTATTGGGCCTCGGTAGCTACGAAGACTCCTACCGAGAAGCTCGGTAGCTAATCGGTATGCTATTTTTGTTGTTTTCGGTAGCTGCCGAAACTGCTACCAAATGTAGGTTTTGGCAATTTTTCTGGGTTTTCACCTAGGGCTTTGTGCCTCTATTCAAACCTAGTATTTCCTAAGGTTTTAGTAATCATAAATAAGTCTCTAAAACCTACTCATATGATCCAAACAATAAACACATAAAACCTAGTTTATTTCCATAGATCTAAATAGCAAATCCACAATTAATCCATCACAAATCTAAGAACATAAATATGATTCATAAGAACACATAATTACATAATAAGCACAATAACACAAGTTGATAATGTGAATCAAACAACATAGCAATTTTCCTTCTAGTTTCTCTAGCTCTTAGATCTAACATGCTAAACATACCAGATCATGCATTCCCTATTTATTTATAGCATTGAGATCATCCATAAAATCATTTACCATAGAAATGCAGGAATCCCAACCTTGTTTACTTAGATTCTGGTCTAGGTTGATTTTCAGTAACAAGGATCACTGATCTTCCTTTCCTTATTCTTCTTTCCAAAACCAGATTTCTGCAAAACCCTTTTCCTTTTCTTCCTTTGATCATGTGAAATATTTTCTCTCTCCTAACATGGTACGTGTGTTAGTGGGATAACCAAATATCTCCCTCTCTCAAATTCAAATTAGATTGTAATTTTTTTTTTACCCTCACCTTTGCCCAATGGGCCTATTCGGCTAGTCCTCTTGTCTTCTAATTCAGTTGTGTTGGGTCCAAGCCCATTGCTTCTAATTCGGATAATAACAAAATTAATCATTAACTAATGCGAACCTTGATTGACTTGCTATTGAGACCCAACAACAAGGTTGGATTGTTTTTGCCCACGAAAGCTAAAATGCAGAATTTTGATAGAAAGAAACGAACACCGACCCGACATTTATAACTGAAACGCGAATCAATGGTATGAAATAGCAAGAAACTAAAATGCAGAAATTTGATAGAAAGAAAAGAACCCTGACCCGTCGTTTATAATTGAAACGCGAGCCAAAAGGTATGAAGTTGAAAACCCGACCCAGTGAATTTAATTGAGTCACAAACCAAATGTATAAAATATGAACTCTACAAGGAAGAACTCCTTGATAAGTTCACAAGTCATTTGAAGAACCAATAGAGGAAGCAACCTCACGTTTTTATTAAAATCCAAAGTGCCTTCTTCATTACATTTGTAGGCTATTTATTGCTTTCAGCCATACACGTCAAGTATAGTGGAAAAGAAACTAATTGAGCTCTAAAACAAGAAAGTAAGACTAAGAAAGGATAAAAATTAAGATCCTAAAATTCAGCCACAATTTAGCTTGAAGTTAACAACTCATCCACGGCTAAGGAAGGTCTGAAATAAGGCAAGTCCCTCTCTGAAATCACGCCAAGATCTGCTTCGTCCATAGCTGGATTTGCACTCGATCACACTACGCTCGATCGAATGTGCCCGCTTCAACAACTTGTATTAAGTTTATGATGCCTTCATCTTCCTTTGGGCCATGCTTGGAATGCCCTGTTTTAGAATCAACCCAAATCTCTTGAATCAACCCTTTAAGTGCTTCTTTGATCTTCTTGGATCTTGCTCTAGTAATAGGCCCAACTGGGACATGTAATGGATCCTTTGATGGTGCTTGTTGATGTTGATTCTTATCATTCCCTTTCTCTTCAAAAGGATTCGACCTCGAATCGTCACCTACATCAAAAGGAGAAAGATCAGAAACAAAAAATGTTTCACTAATGTTATACTCACCTGAAAGATCCAACTTGTATGCATTATCATTGATTCCGGCAATGACTTAGAATGGGCCATCCCCTCTAGGATGTAGCTTGGACCACCGACGGGCTGAAAATCTTTCCTTTCGCATATATGCACCCAAACCCAATCACCCGGTACAAAAATGACTTGTCTACAACCCTTGTTGGCTTTGGCCGCATATTGCTCATTTTTCTTTTCTATGTGTTGCAGGACACTTTCATGTAGTTTCTGCATCATTTAAGCCTTCTTTTGTCCATCCAAACTAGTCCTTTCATTAACTGGCAAAGGCACCAAATCCAAAAGAGTTAGTGGATTAAAACCATATACAATCTCAAATGGTGAAAACTCAGTAGTAGAATGAACACTCCGATTATAGGCATACTCAATAAATGGCAAACAATCATCCCAAGTTTTCAAGTTCTTTTGAATTACAGTACGCAATAAAGTAGATAAAGTTATATTTACTACCTCGGTTTGTCGATTCATTTAGGGGTGACAAGTAGTCGAAAACAACAGTTTAGTGCCCAACTTTCCCCACAAGACTTTCCAAAAATAGCTAAGCAACTTGACATCCCTATCGGACACAATAGTCCAAGGAACACCATGGAGCCATACTATCTCTCTAAAGAACAAATCAGCGATGTGGGTTTGATCATCGGTTTTATCCCAAGATGTGAAATGTGCCATCTTAGAAAACCTATCAACCACTACAAAAATCGAGTCCATACATTTCCTTGACCTAGGTAAGCCTAAAACAAAGTCCATAGAAATATCTTCCCATGGTGCACTAGGTACAGGGAAAGGAGTGTATAATCCATGTGGTAAGACTCTAGATTTGGCCTGTCTACATGTAACACATCTAGCACATTCTCTCCACATCACGTTTCATCCTTGGCCAAAACCAATGTTCATGCAACATCTCTAAAGTCTTCCTTACACCAAAGTGACCCATCAAACCGCCTCCATGTGCTTCACACACAAGCAATTAACACATAGAACTACTGGGTACACAAAGTCTATTCTCTCTAAACAAGTACCCATCTAATCTGAAGAACTTACCAAACGCTGTCTTTTCACACGCTGCATATACCTTAGCAAAGTTATCATCATTAGCACACAATTCTTTAACATATTAAAATCCCAATAACTTTGCATTTAAAGTGGAGATAGGGCACACCTTCGTGATAGTGCATCAGGCACAATATTGTCCTTACCTTGTTTGTATTTGATTACATAAGGAAATGTCTCAATGAATTCCATCCACTTGGCATGCCTTCTATTTAGCTTACCTTGCCCTTTCAAGTGCTACAAGGACTCATGGTTGGTGTGTATAACAAACGTTTTCGGCCATAGGTAGTATTGCCAAGTCTCCAATGCTCTCACCAATGCATAAAGCTCCTTGTCGTATGTTGGGTAGTTCAAGGCTGCCCCATTTTGTTTTTCGCTGAAAAAGGCTATTGGCCGCTTCTCCTATATTAAAATAGCACCAATACTAATTCCTAAGGCATCACATTCAATCTAAAAAGTGTCAGAAAAATTAGGTAATGCAAATAAAGGAGCACTACATAACCTTTCTTTAATCTCAGAAAATGCACGATTTTTTAACTACTTTTGATTTTTTAACAACTTCAATGAGTGGTGCGGCTAGTGTACGGAAATCTTTGACAAAGCGCCGATAAAAGCCATACCGTGAAAACTCCTTGATAGCCTTTACCTTTTCCTCAACCACTTCCAATCCCTTTTGCACTAACAACATAACCAAGAAACACAACTTTGTCTAAGCAAAAAGAACATTTTTTTAAATTAGCATATAGTTGTTCTTTTCTCAAAAAGTCAAGCACACAATGCAAATGTTCAATATGCTCATCTAGGCCCTTGCTATACACCAATATATCATCAAAATATACAACAACAAATCAGCCTATAAATGCACGCAATGCATGGTTCATTAACCTCATGAATGTACTTGGTTTATTAGTTAGGCAAAAAGGCATTACTAGCCACTCATACAACCCATATTTAGTTTTAAAAGAAGTTTTCCATTCATCAGCCTCTTTCATCCCAATTTGATGATACCCACTTTTCAAATCAATTTTTGTGAAAACACAAGCTCCATGCAACTCATCCAACATGTCATCTAGCCTAGGAATAGAATGTCTATACTTTACCGTAATGTTGTTGATAGCCCTACAATCAACGCACATTCTCCACGTTCCATCCTTCTTAGGCACAAGTAACACCGGAACTGCACATGGACTCATGCTCTCTCTCACGTGTCCTTTGGTCATTAACTCCTTAACTTGCCGTTGAAGTTCCTTTGTCTCCTCCGGATTACTCCTATAAGCTGGTCGGTTAGGGATTGACGCACCCGGCACAAAATCAATTTGATGCTGGATTCCTCTAATAGGTGATAGCCCACTAGGCACATCATTAGGGAACACGTCCTTATATTCCTGCAAGAGATAGATAACAAAACTAGGCAAAGTTTCGTCAAGTTCGTTAGAATTAAAACATGCCTCTTTGTACAAGAGTACAAATATTGGCTTGTTTGTATAAAAAGCACTTTTGACATCACTCTCCTTAGCATAAAAGCTCAATTTTGTTTTTGCTTTTCTCTTATTTTCTGCACACTTTTTTTTTTCGTCTCTCTCCTTTTTTTTCACTCTCCTTTTCATCTTCATACACTTGTCTTGGAGTCAATGGTACAAGAATAACGGTTCTATTGTCCTTTACAAAAGTATGACTATTCTTGAACCTATCATGAGTGACCTGCCTGTGATATTGCCACGGTCTGCCCAATAATATGTGACCCACATGCATTGAAACATCACAAAGTACCTCATCCTTGTACTTCCCAATTGGGAAAGAAACTAGCACTTGCTTATTTACCTTAACCTCTCCACAATCATTCAACCACTGCAACTTATATGGACTAGGGTGTTTCAAGGTAGGTAAATATAATTTTTCCACTAAAAAGGTGCTAGCTACATTAGTACAACTTCCCCCATCAATGATCATACTACATAGCTTGTTGCTGATATGGCACCTAGTATCAAATATGTTCTCCCTTCGTTGCTTCATGTCATCCTCTTTGATTTGGGCATTTAAAGCATGCCTAGCCACAAGTAGTTCCCCTTCCACCGGATACTCCATATCATCATCACAAGCATTCCCAAGCAGTGGTGGTACTTGATCATCATCGCTCTCACTTTCGGTTTCCACCTCTCCATTAACATGGGCGATCATGGCCCTCTTATTTGGGCATTGTGAAGTTATGTGACCTACTCCCATACAATGAAAACATTTAGTATCACGATTACGAGTTTGGTTTTCGGTTTTACCTTTGTTGACTTTGGAAACTTCTTCTCTCCTTTTGGTGGATCGATTTTGGACTTCAAATCAGTCCCTTCGTCTTTCCTCCCATTCGTCCTCCAAGAAGTAGAGGGACCCGAATTCTGAAATGACCAAGTTCCTTTCCTTTTAAGTTGTCGTTCCACCTTCATTTCCATGTGTACCATGTCCTCCAACTCCACGTAGTGTTGCAACTCCACCACGTTGGCAATGTCCTGGTTCAGCCCATTCATAAACCTTGCCATGGTAGCTTCTCTATCCTCTTCTACGTTAGCACTAATCATGGCGATCTCCATCTTCTTGTAGTAGTCATCCACACTCCTATAGCCTTGAGTGAGTCTTGGTAATTTCTGATACAATTCCCTATATTAGTGACAAGGTACAAACCTCCTCCTTATGATAGCCTTCATTTCCTCGCACTTCTCAATAGGCCTCTTATGGTTTCTCCTCCTGTTTGTCACAAGTTCATCCCACCAAATAATAGCATAATCAGTAAACTCAATGACAACTAATTTTTCCTTTTCTTCTCGGAGTAGTTGTGGCATTCAAAAATTAACTCCAACTTCTTCTCCCATTCCAACTAGGCTTCAGGATCGCTTTTCCCTTCGAACGATGGTATCTTCACTTTGATGCTTCCTAGACTTTTGTCAGTCCCAGCTCACCATCTCGGACATCCCCGGAAACCTCTACCACACCATTCTTCCCTTGGTACGAATCTGCCCCCACCATTCAAAGAGGCTTGATTGTCTTCATCTCCAAACTCATCCTCATGGTCATCATCAAAATCATCCATGGGTGCACGACCTTTCTTGCCTTCAGGTATTAGGGACCTTTTAGAGAAGCCCCTCGCGCCAAGTAGCAATAATAGCATCTTGCCTACCATCCGATCCCGAATCTAATTAAACACCACGTCCATGAGAGCAAAGTGTTGTTGTATAGCTTGCAACACGACGGGTGACTCCTCACACATTTCCCTGTTTGATGTATCGCCCATGGAAGACATTCTCTTTTTTTTTTCTCAGTTGCTCGATCACAAAAGTGAGATCGATCTCACTACGCTCGATCGCACTTTGTGATCGATCTTAATGTGCTTTTTTTTTTAACTACAGAAAAATGTTAGAAACAATTCAGAAAACTATGGAGAAATGTTAGAAACAATTCCGAAAGCTATAGAGAAATGTTAGAAACAATTCCAAAAAAGAAAAAAAAAACTATAGAGAAATGTAAGAAACAGATCAGAAAACTAAAGAGAAACTGTTAGAAATAGATCCTCACAACACTCCCCCACGTGTTTGCACTCAAATTATGATACTCACACTAGTGTTTCACTCTTAAATTGGTCTCACACTCTCTTGCATTTTTTTTGTTCCACTCGTAGCTTCCCCTTTTCAGTTCTTTATTTAACTAAAAAATTTAATCAAGAAATTTAGCTTGTAGCATTTAAATCAATACCGACGGCAAAAGAATATTGTAGAAACAACAAAACAAGATGATAAGTGCTCGATCGCAAGATGGTGCGATCGATCTCAATGTGCCTTTTTTTATACTAAGTGCACGACACAAAGCAAGACAAGAATATTTTTTTTTAATACTTGGTGCACGGCACAAATCAAGAACAAGGCACAAAATATGAACAAAGAATATGAGCACAAAACAGAAACAAGATGGAATGATTAATAAGGAACGAAAGATAAAATGACAGAAAAACCTGATATTAGAACCTTGCTCTGATACCAAATGATACGAACTTCGATTGACTTTCTATCGAGACCCAACAACACGGTTGGATTATTTTCCCAAGAAAGCTAAAATGCAAAATTTTGATAGAAAGAAACGAACTCCGACTTGACGTTTATAACTGAAATGCGAATCAAAGGTATGAAATAGCAAGAAACTAAAATGCAGAAATTTGATAGAAAGAAAAGAACCCCGACCCGTCGTTTTTAATTGAAATGCGAACCAAAAGGTACAAAGTAGCAACCACGACCCAGTGACTATAATTGAGTCACGAACCGAAGGTATAAAATCTGACCAAGATATGCTTCATCCATAGCTGAATTTGCGCTCGATCGCACTGCGCTCGATCGACTGTGCCCTCTTCAATAGCTTGTATTAAATTTATGATGCCTTCATCTTCCTTTGGGCCAAGCTTGGAATGCCCCGTTTTAGAATCAGCTCAAATCTCTTGAATCAGCCCATTAAGTGCTTCTTTGATCTTCTTGGATCTTGCTCTAGTAATAGGCCCAACTGGGACATGCAACGGATCCTTTGATGGTGATTGTTGATGTCGATTCTCATCATTAACTTATCATATTTACACATAGGTCCATTCCAGGCCTTTAAATATCAATTAACTCCTAAGGTATTAATTAGGATTAACTACCATTTAATAATTAAATTAAATGGAATTTAATGGTAGGGTCAAGGTCACTACATAAGGTGGAATAAGAATAAAGTATTAAGGAGGTAGCAGTAATTATAGACATGAATTCAAGATTTAAATGCATAAGGGAACGTGGGTGTCGTGGGTTAGGGAAAGAGAGAAGTAGAGAACTGATTGGGGAGATTCCTATAAACTAGAATACGGATTAGAAAGAGAGAAAAAGAGATTAAAGAAGGAGAAGAACAAACCCTAGGCGTCTTTAGCCTTGAAGAAGAAGAAGAGGAAAAGAGGGAGAGTAGAAGAAGAAGCAGGAGAAACTCGTAAAAATCGCATACGTAATCAACATACTGTTTGTTTCATTTTCTGTATAGTTCTCTTAGGATATCGCGGTTGTTTTGGATTTGTGAAAATATGGTTTTGAATCCATGATGATTTTATGGTATTGAATGCATGATGATCCGTTTGATTTCTGTCATTATGATTTATTGTATGTCGGATTTGGTTTAATGGTGATTTAATGCATCTAACCTTTGAATATGAGTTGGTTTGATATCCGTATTCAAAGATGGGGTTTTTCAGATTGTAAGAACAATTCCCAAAAATCGTGGCCCATCAACAGTTAGCAGCACACCGGTGACACTACCGACAGGGGATAGAGTTACGCACAAAATGAGTCGTTGGCAGGTACTGGTACACCGGTGGTGATGCCGACAGGGTATGAAATGCACAAAGACAGGGTCTATCGGCAGGTACCGACACACCAGTGATGTTGCTGACAAGGACGCAAAATGCACTTTTTTTACTCCACCGGCAGGCACCAACACATCGGTCACGCTGCCGATGGAGGTTGACCTGAGAAGTTTGGTTTGGGGATTTGTGCCATATGATTGTGGTAAGAACTTTTGGAATTAAAGGGTGGTCTAAGGGCTTGAGCATACCTACGGGGAACCAACTTTGACTTCCAAGGCACACCTTACCCTACCTATTGCGTTGATCATGACTTGGGGTTGTGACTCCATGTGGTTGTGATTAGAATCATTTACTGTTGATGTTGCTTTTGTTTAATCTGTCTTATAATCATGTGATCTATTTTGCACTTATATTTGTGGAAAGGATACCCGTGAAGGCATCTGGCGGATTATTCGTGTGTATGGGCGCACGGATAGCTTCCGAAGGGTTTTATCCCTGGCAATCCTACTGATTGTTGGAAAGGACTTGTGATGGCATCCAACTAATTATTCGTGTGTCTGGGTGCATGGATAGCTTCCGAAAGATGTTTTCATTGGAAATCCTACTGATACGTGGAAAGAATATCTCGTCCGGTAAATCGGGCAGCTACGGATAAAGGTTTGAATTCTACTTTGTTTACGGGTAATTGTCTTGCAAAGGCCTCCCTCGGTTTAAATCCCAAAATGTACGTGGGTAATTGTCTTGTGAAGGCTTCCCTAGGATCATATCCCTAAATGTAAGCGGAGAAATAGCTACAGGAATTGAACCCAATAGGTTGAAAATCCTACAAAACACGATGTACACGTGGGAAGTGAGAATGAAAGGTGATGGGTATGAGCGTGGAATAGCAAGTGAAAGTTACTTGGTAAAACTGGCTGATCACCGAGAGGTGCATTCATAGATTGGCAGCATTGTTTATGCTAACCATTAATTGTTTTTCTTAATATTCTCGTAACTATGTGGATATATTGCTTGGAATTGTGTTATGATGTAATCATGTATGATTGTATCACTCTCCTCTGATTTACCATGTTAATGCTGTGTTTGATTTCGGACTAAAGGTATTCCACGAGGATGCATGACATATTTTTTTCCTAATGGGCATTCCAAGCTCATGCAACTTTCTATGTTGGAGGAGGTGGGAAGAGTATGAATAGGAGCTAGATGCTACCGTGTGGTTTATTAGTTTACTTTCTTATATTGGGATTTTGGCACTTCTGAAGCCATGGATTTGATTTAGTTTATATTGGTGATCTGCGTTCCATGGTGGGGAACCCGAAGGTCTCATCTCATGATCTGTGCCTCCCACATAAGAATTCGTGCAACGGGATCCTGGGCATGACAATTGACAAGCCCTAATTTCATTTATAAGGGAAATCAAACTCTCAAACTTCCCTTCAAGACTCTCCCAAGTAGGATTTTCCAATTCTTCTTAAGATCGACATCAATCGATCTTCATTCCGGTAAGCTTCCTTTAGATTTTCACTGAGATTCTTCATTTTCTTTGAAAACTTAGGAAAATCCATGGCTAGAACCAAGGTTGCACAAGGCCCTCCAATGTAGGCTAAGACTTCTACTCCTAGAAGGTCACAAGCCCTATCTTCTTCTTCATCACAACATTCCTCTGACTCTATGGGAGATGATTCCCCTCCACCTAGAACCGAGCAAGATACTAGGGTTGAACCTACCCAAACCGTGGCCATACCCAAATCCAATGAGTATACGGGTAAAGAATTGATCATCAAAAAGAGGGTGATCAAACTCAACATGGCATGCTACGGTGTGGTAGAAGCCCTATAGGCCATATAGGTTAGGGAGCCATCCTAGATTGGGGTGGAATTGTGTATCCCTCTGTCACCCTTGAGATGTACTCGCATATCACTGACACCGACTTTGACTCAATGAGTGTCACTTTTAAAATATCTGGCATTAGCAGGCGCCTTAACCCTCAATTGGTGTCTAGGATCAGGAACTCACTATGAACAACTTTCTTAGCAACATCCTCGACATTGATGAGTTAGAGAAAATAGAGATCACCAAAGTGCTTTGCAGCAAGAGACTGCAATGGAATACAAACAACTCTCTTAATGCCACCAAGCTTTTACCCATTTACCGCATTCTTCACAAGCGTTTTGTGGCCAATGTTTATCCCTGTTCCATGAACGTAACGAAACTCACTCCCTTTATGGCATCTACTCTTCACTTCGTGGCCACAGGCCACGGACTCTGCCTCCCTTCTTTGATCATCACACAGATCATCTGATATGTTCGGAACAAGAGGAATGGTGCCTTGCCTTTCGCTTGCCTAATGTGTGCGGTCGGCGAATTCTGGGGCATTCCTTTGCCTAAATCGAAATCTAGCATCACCACTCCACCATTTGGAGTGAAAAACATTGGTAGGGTGGGCTTACCAAGGACAGTCGATTCTAGCCAACTACCAGGAGATGGGTCATTATCCAGGAGCAACCATAGAACTCTCTTCCAAAGCAACACCTAGGAGCTTCTGCCTCCTCTGCACCTCGTGGTGACACTAGGATTGTGAATGCTCGGCTTGCCACCATGGAGGAAGAGGTAGGAAAGAGCATACATGCGATGTCCAAGCTCCACGAGACCATGGAGAGGGTACTCCAGTTCCTTCAGGACATTTTCAGCTGCAGCTGAACTACAGATGCTATTCCACCTTCTGTGCTTGCACCTTCAGCCTCGGCACCACATGAGGGAGACACTTCCTAGATTATTTGGGCTTTATTTTTGGTATTTTTTCTCTTCTTTTTGAATGGCAGTAGCCATCTGTGAATG
The DNA here is from genome assembly GCA_031762675.1 of Pachysandra terminalis. Classification (NCBI taxonomy): domain Eukaryota; kingdom Viridiplantae; phylum Streptophyta; class Magnoliopsida; order Buxales; family Buxaceae; genus Pachysandra; species Pachysandra terminalis. The sequence continues at coordinate 3,835 of JAUPMG010101324.1, read as the reverse complement.
GCAAGAACTTTGTTTAAGATTATTTTTAGAAGTTAGAATGTCCATGATAGAAGATACTTGACTAGTTCGAAATTTAGTGAAATCGAAGTTTACTTTAAAAGTCTTTGGGTGTCGTTGAGTTACAATGCATGCATGACTCTAATCCTTATTATTATCACATTATAAATTTAGAAATAAGATTGAATGGGTTAGTCTATAGATTTGAATTTCGAGTACAAAATATCCTTTGGGGGGTAGACTGTAGTGATCCAGAACCTGAGAATTTAATAAAATATTTAAATTCAATGTTAGAAGAAACTGTTAGTCTAGAAATATAAATTTGGTCAATAAAGATTATAATTATGCTTTTAATTCACTAAGAAAGCTTAAGACCGACGAAATTGAGAAACAAGAAGCTAGGACTAGAACACATGAGAAATAAGGACCAATGTGTAAATTAGAGAAGAATGGGGGAGAATTTAAGAATACAAACAAATTAGTTGGGCTTTAGGACCTAAATCTGGGTATGTTCATTTGGCCTAATAAGAAACTAAAAGAAGATCCAATTTAAGTAATAGTAATTAATAGTTGTAATTAGTAATGGTAATTGGAGATAGTAACTTAGTAGGATAGTTAACTAATGGGATTAGGATCAATAAGGTAAGATTATTAGGATAGAAGACCTAGTCCAACCTCAAGGAAAGGAAATTCAAATTTTGAATTTGAATTGAAAGAGAGAGGAAGTTAAGAATTCGGCAGAAAGAGCGGGAGAGGAAAACCTTACGGTTAGAAGAGTAGGGAAGAGAGGAAGAAATCCAGTTTTGGAAGAGAGAAAAGAAAAGACGAGCAAAGGGAAGAAGAGTAGAAGGGCGATTTTAGGAGAACAAAGAATACCTAAGGTGGATCATGAGGAGTTGAAAGAAATAAGGAGATTAGTAAAACAAGCAATGAAAAGGCAATTGAAGATAGAAGAGAGAACAGATGAGGATCATGCTATGGATTGGATTCTGCAAGAGTTTGGGGTAGGGATCTTCCAGAGTTTCTTAAGGTATTTGTTTTCATAAAGATTACAATGATTCTCTAGGAATAAGCATCTAGATCTCGTAATCTTGCATGTTGATGTGTGATCACTATGATTATATTGAGTTTTATCCTTTAACATGATGATATGAATGATATGCTTAAATCATGAAGATTAGGTTTATTTCACATGTATATCCTAGTTTAAATCTTAGGTTTTGTTTGTATTATCTACCGAGAAGTTCAAACTCTCTGCCCTATCTACCAGAGCTCGGTAGCTACTGAGCTGAGCTACCGAGGGGCCTCGGCAGGTAGCTAGGTGCTACCGAGCCATCTACCGAGCCCCAATTAAGGTGATTTTCGGTGGACACTTTTGTTTTAGTGATATTAAGTTGTGTGTGGTGTTGGTTTTTGTGTAAAATGAGTATATGTGGTTTAGTGCAACTAAATGTGCTACTTGATCCAGTTTACATTATGCCATGACAAAGTAAGATATGCAATGAGGTTTGATAAAGTTCTAGAGTGCCACAACATGTTTTAAAAGTATGTTGAATGATCTTATAGAATGAGTGAAAGTCTAAGCATAACAATTATTTGACATGTGGTGTGTGTGGGAACCATATAATCCTATGAATTGTGAAGTATGACAGGAATTGGGATATAACATGAACTGTGGTATATGACTTGATGGTGCGAACCTTGATGGACTTGCTATCGAGACCCAACAACAAGGTTGGATTATTTTGCCCAAGAAAGCTAAAATGCAGAATTTTCGATAGAAAGAAGTATGAAGTAGCAAGAACAGAAATCTAGAAATTTTATAGGAAAGAAAGAACCCCGACCCAACGTTCATGATTGAAACGTGAACCAAAAAGTATGAAGTAACAACCCCGACTCGGTGACTATAATTGAGTCACGAACCAAAGGTATAAATCTGAACGCCACAAGGAAGAATCCTTGATAAGTTCACAAGTTCTTTGAAGAACCAAAAGAGGAAGCAACCTCCCGTTTATAGATTTAGCCATAAACATCAATGATAATGGAAAGAAACTAATTTAGTTTCTAAAACAAGAAAGTAAGACTAAGAAAGGGTAACAAATTAAGATCCTACAATTCAGCAACAATTTATTGAAGATAGCAGCTCATCCACACATAAGGAAGGTCTGAAATAAGGTAAGTCAATAACTGAAATTACGCCAAGATTTGATTCGTCCATATCTGGAGTTGCGCTCGATCGCATTGCGATCGATCGCAATACGATCGATTGTACTGCAATTGATCGACTATGCCCTCTTCGATAGCGATTAAATTTAAGATGCCTTCATCTTCCTTTGGGCCAAGCTTGGAATGCCCCGCTTTAGAATCAGTCCAAATCTCCAAAATCAGCCCATTGAGTGCTTCTTTGATCTTCTTGGATCTTGCTCTAGTAAGAGGCCCAACTGGAACATGCAACAGATCCTTTGATGGTGCTTGATGATGTTGATTCTCATCATTCTCCCTCTCTTCAAAAGGATTCGACCTCGATCGTCACCTACATCAAAAGGAGAAAGATCAGAAACATTAAATGTAGCACTAATGTTGTACTCACCTGGAAGATCGAACTTGTATGCATTATCATTGATTCTGGTAATGACTTGAAATGGACCATCCCCTCTAGGTTGTCGCTTGGACCACCGACGGGCCGGAAATCTTTCCTTTCACATATGCACCAAAACCCAATCACCCGGTTCAAAAATGATTTGTCTACGGCCCTTGTTGGCTTTGGCTGCATATTGCTCATTTTTCTTTTCTCTGTGTTGACGGACACTTTCATGGAGTTTCTGCATAATTTCATCCTTCTTTTGTCCATCCAAACTAGTCTTTTCATTAACTGGCAAAGGCAGCAAATCCAAAGGAGTTAGTGGATTAAAACCCTAAACAATCTCAAATAATCTTTCACAAAGGGTTTATTGGTAATTATAATTAAATTATATTAATTACAATTTAAAGACACCGGTCGCTACGTTAGGACCTTGTAAGATCACGACAGCTTTCTGCTTTTGCTCTTCTCCATTTCTCCTCATTTCCTTCAATTGCTGAAACCTCCAGATCTGATTTTTCCGTCATTTGTTTCTCCTTTGGTCGTATGGTTCAAACAACAACTCCCTTGTACACATGTCCCTATTTGGAAGGAGTCGTGGGGTTATGGGAACTTCCCTCCATCTCTTAGTTGCTAAATTCAAATTCAAAAGAGAAATGACCAATATAGCCTTACCTCATTCTATGGTCCATATGATCAGCCCATGTACTGTACACATTGGGCCCAAGGCCTTATATCCCTGAAATTTAAAAAATTAGATAAGCTACCCTATACTGTTACCTAATTACAATTAAGCCCTATTCTTAAATTTAAGTCCTATGGTTCATGGTAAATCCCTCTTTAAGATTACTATAATTTAAATCATAATTAAATCATGTTAATTATGATTTAGGGTCTAGGTCACTACAATTTCTCAAAAGAAATCTAAAGGGGGTTACCCTTCAGGACCGAGAACTTGGCCAAAATCACATCCTCTCTTCCTGTCACGCCCCAAACCCGTTTCACGAATCTAGAGACGCGACCTTCGGGATTCATCACTGAACCGCGGATCGATCATCATAACCACAATTCTAAGTAATAACTGCTGACATTATTACATCACAGAGTAGCGGAAAATAAAATAAATTAAAAACGTAATGAATTTGAAATTAATAAACTAGGCTTCAGAAGAGCCTTACAACCAAGTCTATCAACCATAACATGAAATATCTCTCAAATAAAGGTCTAACAGAAGAAAGAATAAAAGAGTCTAATAAA
>JAUPMG010101313.1:0-12277 GCA_031762675.1 Pachysandra terminalis | reverse complement strand
TATATATATATATATATATTTATATATGATACCTATGATACATTAGTTTATATATCTTATATAAGACCGAGCCGAACTTACCTAAGCTCGGCTCAGACTCGTTAGAATAATGAGCCTCTTTTGAAATTGGGCTCGGCTCGTGAACTTAAATATTGAGCTCAAGCTCGGCTCGTTGACAGCCCTATTTAAAGGACAAACTTTCTCATCCGGCAGAGTAGCTTTGTTCAACTGAGACCCCCAAAAAACCAAGATGGAAAAGTCCAAGGAGCCCAGCCTTCCCGAGGGAGAACACTCATGGTCTAATTTTTCTATAAAATGACTCGTTGACATGAAGAGACACAAGCTTAATTTGCAGTAATCATCATCAACCGATGGCTTCTAAGGCTATACCAATCTCAACCCTTGTATTGAGGATCCTCACTCTATTACTATTAGCTGCTTCAGTCGCCGTTCTTGTTACTAACAAGTTCACTGATTTTGATGGTACCAAAAACACTTTCAAGGATTTGATTTCATACAGGTAACAATCTCTATACTAGAAGTTGTTTATCTAAAACATTGAAGAACAGTTGATCAGAATAGATATATTGAAGTAAGTGTCTTGGAAATCCTAATATTTTATGTGTTCATGCAAATATATACACAATATAATGAGATAATTGCAGGTATGTTGTTGTTACGGCTATTATCGGGTTTGTGTACACACTAGTCCAGATACCCTTTGCAATATACCATGTATGCACAGAGAAGAGATTGGTACGCAATGGATGTTTGCCGGAATTCGATTTCTATGGTGACAAGGTCTTGCATTTCTTTTCTTTTTTGCTTTCAGAATAAAGAAACAGGTTTTAGAAGTTCATTAATATTGAAAATTACAACTAGGGTAGTGAACATGGCTAATCATAGCCCATCATAGGACTTGACATGGGTTAGGTTTGGTCGAGACTTCTCCCAAGTCCTATCAAGTATGGAATGTATTCAGTCTTATTTAGCCGGGCTAGCCTTTGTGCCTATCAATTATACTAACCCCTTTGGCCTGATTGAACGAAGAAACTATGATATTGGTAACACTAGTAGTGATTCGTCGACAATATCCCGTGCAGCACGGGCTTCACGGCTTCAATGCCATGCCTATACTTGTCCTACTGTGCTTGGTCCCTTCAAAAAGAAGGTTTCAATTGTAAAGATTAGGTGCAGAAGAAGGAAGATCTAATGATAAGGAAAAGATATACTGTCATACTTTCTCTGTTTATATCTTCTTTCGCTTGAATTTATCCACTTCTGTTTACATAACTGAACTAATCTTGAGCTTGTCATTCTTTCTAAAATATGTTACTGAATGCCACTACTATGACATGGTTTTATATGAATCCAGTCGTCCCTTGGGACAAGATTTTTTTAATTTTAAGTAACATATGATCTATCAAGGATCTAACCAAATATCTTACCTTCACCTCACAGCCTAATCTGCACAATTTGCCATTTTTATTTTTTGATGTCTTAATTAATTTCAAATTATTGCTCTCCTGTTCCCTAATGCAAGTATTGGATTTTTTCAGCTTACTGCTTTCCTCTTGGCTACCGGTGTTGGCGCTGGTTTTGCAATCGGTTTTGAGTTTAAAAGAATCATAAATACAGCCGATGAGGATGTAGGGGACAAGGACTCAACATCTCCATCAGAGAAGTTCTTCGACAAGGGAAATATTGCCACTGGTATCCTCTCCCTTGGATTCCTTTGCATGGCAGTAATTTCTATACTTTCATCAATCAACAAAAATGCCAGCACCAATAGAGGCTTCTTCAAATGAGATGATAAGACTTGTTTATTATATGAATAATACAAGTTATATATCTTTTTCAATGTTGTTCAATTTTTTTTATTTTTCCTCTGTTCCAATTATGTTATTGATACCTTGATAAAGAATAAAAGTACAAATAAATGAGAAATTATGTTATTGTGTTTCTCCAAGGCTTGCAAGTGTTTTTATTGATCATATATAGCAATTAGCAACCCTTTGATTGTTAAATTCATGGTTTTAAACACAAATCAAGATCAGTTTTGAACTCTTGATCATTTCCTTCCTATTATTGACTGGGGCTAGTGCACCATTTGTTGTACTGTTGATCTGAAGAATACCGTAGATGACATTGTTGACATCTATATACAGCTTGCCGGCCATTGGGTTCTTCATCAAAGCCAGCTCACAAGGTAGAAGCCGGTTAAAGTGGTGGACTCCTAGGGTTTACCCTTTTCTTAGGGAGGCCGAATCCTCTGTTATGGACGAGCGTGATATGTGAAACAACCCCGATTTTGCTCTCATAATGCAACTCAGGTGCCCTCGGGGTTATTTCACATATGACCCCCACCCCGTATCAGGGACGTCCATAACAGAGGATCCGTGTCCTTTCTTAGGATTTTAAAAATGGCAGGTCATCCTTCTTAATGGGGCCACTCTAGGACACATGTCAAACTCTCATGGACATAAAAACAAGAGCATACCAGGACTCTTCATAACAGAAGATCTGGTTCTCTCCTAGAGAAGGATGAAGATCTTTAGTGAAATTGGATTGTCTGAACCTAACATGAGGTTGATACTTGTTCTAGGCAGGCCTACAAAAAAGAGTGACAATCGTGGGTTTAAGGTAGAAGCCATTTCAAGTTCATTAGGTCTCTTAGGATTTTAAAAATGTAAGTCACTCTTCTTAATAGGACCCACCTCCAAACAAGTGTTAACATCGTGTGAGGTTCACACAGCCTAGGGTCCGCGTTCCATTGAGAAAGGATAGTGGGTATGCCTTAGAGAAAGGATATTGGGTATGAAAAGGCTAACATTGTCATGGAAACTAGGTTTTCATTGGTTTACAATGCAAACCCTTTATGTTTGATGAACACGTACCCTTAGGACCTAAGTCGCACAATCCGTGACTATAAAGTGAGGCGCTTAGAACACGAATCCACCTTCTGGGCGGAAACGTCACCTTATAGTCATGAATTTGAAAATTCAAATCCGCAGATTTCATATGAATTTTCAATCTGCGGATGGGACAAAATGCATACTAATTATTGACTTTTAAATATTTTAAAAACATTTGGGGGTTATGATTTGAAAAAAATAATTATTTTGGGGGTTTTTTTTTTTATAAAAAAGCAAATATAAATGGGTTTTATTTTTAAAACATGTTAAATTAGATTAATAGATATCTATTTTATAGGGTAAATTACACTTTCACCCCATGAGGTTTGTATCACTTGCACTTGGACCCCCTGAGGTTTTTGAAATTACATTGACCCGTTTATATGAAACCTCAACGGGGTAATCGATTGATTTATCCCTAATAAAATAAAAAATACTCCTCTCAAATCCACCACCCCCACCTCAACCCACATGCACCAGTGGTGGTGGTTGTGGTGGGTGGTGGATTTGAGAAGAGTAATTTTATATTTTATTAGGGGTAAATCAATCCATGACCCTTTGAAGTTTCAGATAAAGGGGGTTAATGTAGTTTCAAAAACCTCAGGGAGTCTAAGTGAAAGTATTATTTATCCTTTTTTATAATATCTTTATATAGGTTGTATTGTTTGTATGTGTATATATACAAACGCTCTATAGGCACTTGGACGACAAGTAATTTTCGAGTTTGACACTCTCGCTCCTGCACCCGCTTGGCATTCTGGTGACTTAACTTAGACCAAAGTTTAGGCCTAACATTGAGCCCAAGCCAAGTCAATCCCAAACAAAAACCACCCCAGTTAAAAGGTTTATAGTCTAGCTGCTGTAGATTTGTCACGGCTTGCCTGAAGACCGCTGACCCAATCATAATAAGAGTCCAATTGAGCATGTCAAACTGGGTTTGGATTCAATATGGGCCCAATTTAAAGCCGGGCTCGGACTGACTTAAGTAAGTATTCCCAGTTTTTCTTTCAAATCCATTGTTTGGACCGACATGGCGCACAAAGGGGTGAAAGCCCATCAAGGGATCATCATTAATCCTGTTAATTAGTAACTTTCGTCCATGTTTTAATTAATAAAAGAGCTTGGAAGAGAGGGGTTGGAAAAATGTTGGTTCATTGTTTTATGGTCCAAACATCTGGCTAACTTAGAACAGGGTGGTTTTATGGGATTTCTATGAACTGAATAGGTTTTAGTTCAGAGTTTTCATCGTACAATTGGCCACTTTGAACTAGCGGTGCAACTTGGGACGGACTAACCCGAATCCAAACCGATCCAACTCGACTTTGGGTCGGTTTGAGTTGGGTTTTATAGTACCTTGGGTCGGATTTGGGGTTAGAAAAAGACAACCCAATTCAATTCGGTTCGGTTTTGGGTTAAGGTTTCGGGTACCTCAACCCAACCCGAAACCCAAACGGAATTAACCCGATTTTTAAAATACTTATAAAATATTATAATATATATAAAATTTATAAAAAGCTCTCTAAACTTTTGTTATTTTTAAATGAACCCCTCAATATAAAAGCCAAGGACCTTATTCAAAATTCATTGTTTTTCATCAATACGAAGAGGAAGAGGATTGAAGAGTTAGGTATCTCTCTCTCTTTCTAATAAGGATGTCTTTTGTGAGGAAGACTGTGCTTCTCAGATGACATCAGATAACATCGAACTGTGATATTTGAAATTTGAACTGTTTTTGGTTAAGTTTTAAAACTTAGGTTTTGGTAAATCATTGTGATTTGATCTGGATAATTTGATCAAACTAAACCTGGTTTGGTGTTTAGGTTTCAAAGTTCAGGTTTCAAATCTGGTTGGGTTGGGTATGAGTTGACCTTCAAGGAGTTCGGTTTAGTGTTGGGTTGAGGTCAAATTTGGATTTGACCCCTACTTTGAACAGCTAAATTGCTTCCCTCCAATTTGGGTTTGGATCCTTTGGGATGGTCGTTGCCACTTTACATGGTCAAAGAAGTTCGGTTCGTATTTGGGAAAATCCAGCTCAGATTTGGGTTTGGGTCCTTGGAGGTTTCATATAAAGGAGGTCAATGTAGTTTTAAAAACCTCAAAAGGTTTAAGCGCAAGTGGTACAAACCTTAAGAGGTGAAAATGTAATTTATCCTTTTATTAATTGATTATGCGTGTGATGTCTCCTTTCAACCAGCCCAATTAAACTGGCTGAACCGGACTAAGCCTCTTCATGGATTAATGCTCGATCCGGTTTTTAAAACATTGATTTTTGACCTATCAAACTTACCCGTATAGGATGGCGCTGAGACGGGTACATAGGTTTGACCCGCCCCGCTTCCACTCTCCAGGGTATATATAACAATTACACTAGCTGATCCGAACCGAACCACAAGCAAGTAGAAGTGGTACTAGTAAAAAGCTAGCTGTCAAGTAAAGGACCGCTACAAACAAGACAAAAGTTTCACCCAGCTGTAAATTAAAGACAAGAAAGTAAAAAAGGCAGCTTCTATATTTACTTCATTAAGGACCCATGGCTATCCACCAGATAAAAAGGTAAGTTAGCATTAAAAAGATACAAGAGAGGAGCCAACATGCTCCCTTAGAAAGCAAAGAAATGGAAACTCTTTGGCCGTCACAAGGTCCTTTGCTTTGCTTTGAGTTGTGAAAGACTAAAGCGATCACACTCAGTTTTTTTTTTTTTTTTTTTTACATCTAATTGCCTTTCAACTGAACTCGTCTTCGGTCCCCGCATAAATGGAAAGATGCTGTGCTACATGCTTTAGGTACTGCTTCGCTTCTGCTGATTCTGATGTGAGAAAAAGATGAAAGAGAGAGATGAAGAGAGGAGAGAGCAGAGAGAGAGAGAGAGAGAGAGTCTGTTTTTATATGCTGAGAGGGACGAGAGAGTCTGGCAATAGACCTTACAACTGTGGCACTGAAAAACATGGCGTTTCATAAACATTTAATGAAAAGGACTATCTAAATCAGACTCTCTCTCTTACTTTGTGCTGATATTAATTTCAGTCTGTAATTTAGCTCAGTACTCACTTTGAATGAATGCTTCTTCCTATTCTCTATCACCTCGTCCTACTACATCTACAAAGATCTCTAAAATCTCAAGAGAAAAATGCAAATTCATCCGAGAGAACACAAAAATAAAAGATCTAAAAAAAAAAAGAAAAAAGAAAAGAGAGAAAAGGAAATCAAAGGATAGCAGTGCAGTTTCCTACTGACTCTACTCTCATTCGAAGAATAGTAACAAAGTAGGGAAACTGATTATATAAGAAAACCTATTAAAGAAGAAGAAGGGGGAAGAAGGAGTTCTTTGATTGGGATTCCTCCGTAACCATTACAAAAAATACAAAAGCATGGTGAGAACATCAAAATAAGAAAAAGAAGAAAAGAAGGCTAACCATCATGGTTGTCTTCTTTCTATAATAACATCACAAGATTGCAGGAGTCACGACCACTGCTTTAATCCACATCATAAGAATAATTACAACACCAACTTGGTAAAGTAACAGATAGAATAAAAATAAAAGGTTGAAACAAAAATATTGATGACAGAGATTTCTTTTTTTGTTGGTAAAGAGAGAGATCTATGTTATAAAGTTTTTCAAAATTATGAGTTCAGTTCGATCCTCACCTTTTGTTACAGCAGACGATATGTGACTCGCGACGAGGGAATTCTCATCCAGAGGTGCAGCTGTTGTCACTGCTTGAAACTGCTGCTTACAAGCATGGCAAGTGATTTGCAGAACAGTGGAGTTCATTTGCTTCGTCGCGTGCTCTTTCAGAATCTGGGCTTTATCAAATTCAGATTGTGCCTGTTGCCTAATTCTTTTCGCATCGGCAAACTCCTGTTCAGCCAATTCGATCTGTCGCTTTGCCTGTAATCGCGCCTCTTCGGCGAAGGCCTTTTCTGCCATGGCTAGCCTTAGTTGTTCACAAGCTTGTTCCTTCAGCCATGACGCAGCCATTGTGGGTTCATTGATAGCATTCTTGTTCTTGGGAGGGCTTCCACCTGCATCCTTACCTGAACTAGGATTCTTTGATACATTTTTATCACCATTGTTGCATGACCCAATTGAGAGTTGCAATTGGGTGGCATGATTTTCATCCGAATTAGGATAAACCAAAGTGCCTGAGACTGCATTTGTTGAAGGTAGGAGCTGAAGCTGGAGATTATGATGCTGATTAGTCATGGAAGGATAATTTTGTTTCCGGTGTAATGTGACGGCCTCGGCCGGCTTTGGCATTCTTAGTCCAATCCAAGGGACTACACTGAAATTGGTGTCGCTGGACGGACTCGGACTTGAAGCTGTTTGAGACAAGCAGGCTGGCTGAAGGGTCTGTAATTCAGACCTCATTCTCCCGAAGTCGCAAGCGTCTTGATGTTCGATAAAACTTTCGACCCTTGGAAAGAAAAATTAATCATTCAATAAGATCACTAGGTTATGTTTGATAGATATTATTTATGATTATAAATTAAGTTACAAAAGCATGGAACATAGAAGGTGAATTGATCTTGGTGTCTCTAATAAAGATGAGCATTGGAAATCAAGCAAGGAAGCAATCATATTCAAGTGGGGATATGAACGACCAAACAACACAAAAACAAGGGCCCTAACATTTGATTTGGGACTGGGTTTATAGTATTAAGATATAAATAAATGAATAAAATATGAACTGTCTTTAAACTGTTTTTTTTTCATTAAGTGCATGCTTTAGTCAAGTCAAGGGAAAAGATAGGTGGGTTTTTAATCAAATTTCTAGAGAGTAATAATATAAAATTGATCTGGCAAACTTTGGTGCTTAACCTAGACTTAGGTTTTGGGTACAAAGAAGGGAAGGTTATTAAGACTAAACCCCAACCCAGTAAAGACTAAAAAGAAGGAATTATATCAGACCACATTGGATTGTAAGATCACCAGTCACATGTATAATCTCATTTGTATCCATGAACATATATAAAAAGGGAAAAAACCTGGAGAACACACGGCCACAGTCACAAGAATGGCCTCTGGTACCACAGGTCTTGAGATGGGCTTTATAATCTGACTGAACAGCATATGCTTTGGAGCATTTCTCACAAATCCATTGCTTGTTGTTGCTGTGTTTCCTTCTGAAATGCTTCTTTATTCCAACAAGATCGCCTAGTGCGTGACATGGGTCATGGTGCAAGCAGCTAGGCTCTGGGCAAACGAACACACGCTTTCGTACCTCCGGCGTCTCCCTCTTGAGTAGCTTCCAAGGAACTTTGTGCCGTCGCCGATGCATCTGAAGGTTCTGGTCTCTCTGGAATCCCTGGTTGCAGATCTCACAAACATATCGATCCGATTCCATTAACGTCTTTGGCGAGAGAGAAATCACCTCTGCATCTGGATCTGTGAAAGAAAGAAATCAGATGGAGAAGAAGGATACTTCCATCAAACACAAAAATTCAAGAGACCCTAATTTATAACCTGAAGAAAGGAAATATAATAATTAAGAAAAAATATAAGAAAAGAACAATTTTTTTCACCTGGGGTTCCTGCAGGCCTTCTTTTTCTCTTACTATTATTCCCATTATCTAAGAAAGCAAGTTCCTCAGAAGGACCAGTAGATGAAGAAGAATTGTAGCCTAACATGAGCAATTTCTAACTTTTATGTTATGGCTATCTCCTCGCGAGACTGCACTAAAGTAATCACTCTCTCTTTCTATGCAGCTGTTTGTGCTGTTATTTGTTCCTCACAAACTTTGATAACACAAGTAATGACAAGACGAAATACAGGAGAGACAGAGAGAGAGAGAGCTAAACAATGAAGAAACGCTCTTTCTTTTCGCTATCAGCTTTCTTTCAGATTTTCTATCGGCTTTCTTTCTCTTATCCAACACTCACCTCTTCAGGTATTGTTGTGATGAGTCTCCTTAATAAACCTAGACAGTAAGAGAGAGAGAGGCCTTTTTACCCAGAGAGAGAGAGAGAGAGCGGCCTGACCCAATCACATTGTTCGAAACTTGAGCCCACACCAGCATTAAGACAGGAAAAAAAAACATCCTCACAAAGAAACAAATGCTCATAATTCATCAAACAGTATTACAGTAATTTCCATGCATAAATGCAGGCCAAGCCCCAAATACACTGAGCTCCCTCTACCTCCTTCCTTCCTTCATTCCCCCCTCCCCACTGTCTCAAAGAAGGAAGTTTCATTGACCGAAGTACCCTTTATACGACTCTATACTAACAAAGATGAATTAGATTTGAAGCAGCCTTTTCAAAAGTGAAACAGAAGATGTTAGGTCATTTTCAAGGGTGTAATGGTCATTCAATTATTTTATGTTTTTTTTTTTGGGTGGAAATTCAACTAGATTCTCCTATGTAATAAACATACCTACAAGATAGTATAATTACAAAACTTAAAATCATTTATAGCAAGAACAAACCATCAATCAGCATCAAGATTCCCATTATTAAAGAAATTCAAAATAGATGGGTAAATGAGCAATCAAGAAAGAAATCCATATTTTAACCACAAAAAAAAAAAATAATAATAAATAAAAAAATCCATACAAAAGCAATTGATCATCTCTTGTGTGGTATGGGTGCATGTATGTGACTTGGTGATGTGCTACACCATTCTATCATTATTCTCAGATAAAAAAGAATCTAAGGAAAGACCTCCTCCGACACTAAAAATGTGGCCTCTTGTTCGGTGGCTGCCGGGTTCAAAAAGATGTGGACCATAATTCCATCACCACCACCTCTCTCTCTCTCTCTCTCTCTCTCTCTCTCTCTCTCTCTCTATCTCTCTCAATTAAATAGCCAAGTAGTCCTTTGGATATAAAGAGGAAAATGGACAACAGAAAATAAAGCCTATATGGAGTAAGAATAATTAATGTACCAGATAAATATGGAAAAACATCTGATTTATTACAATTAAACAAGGAGTGAAAGAGGAAAAAAATATAGAGAGAGAAAGAAAGAAAAGGTCATACGTTTGTAATTAAATAATGGGATGTGAAGATATATAGAAAAGCAGCTTATCTTAGTTTGTTTATTGTGTTGGAAGGAATTGGGAAGGGATGGATGATGAAGGGTGGTGGATTCTCAACACATGCAACATCAAAAGAGAATGTCTTTGGCAATCATCCTTCCCAAGTGTTCTTCATCTCCGATCTAATCATCCCTTGTTAATTTAAGCTAAACTAAACCTCTTTCTCTCTCTCTCTCTCAATTCAACTTTATATAATTTGATGCAAATGGGTTGCAAAGGTCTGGAACCAAAAGCATCATGAGTAGTAGTAAAGCACTGGCCTTTTTCCTTTTGACTTTGTTTAGAAGTGAAGTGGGCGGCGGTTTCCATCGGGTATTCGGATGTCTACCCACCTGAATCCGCTCCTTCATAAACCAGATTATTAACCTTTTTAATATAAAAATAATAAATAATCATCTTATAATATTATATCATAAAATGTAAAATTACACAAAGATTATGCACATATATAAATATATGTTAATTATATTAACAATTAATAAATTACATATTGTATGGTATCAAATTAAAATATAAAGATGGAGAGAGAGGAATCTTGGGGTAGTTAAAGGGGATTTGCTCGTCTATAACTTCATGATGGGTTGGGAGGTAATTGCACTGCTATAATACCTCTGATACCTGATGCCAATGTCTTGTTTTTATCTATTCGTATTTGCAGAACTGCAGCAAAGTAAGATGTATGCAGTTGAATAACCCCAGAAGAAAACAGATCTTTTCCTCTCACACACTAAATAGAGAGAAGAGATCTTTGTTCGTTTTAGTTTCTTTTTCCTTTGTGGTGGATTTTCTGATTTTTTTTTTTGTTGGATTACGGGGAGAGAGAGAGAGTATGAAAAATCTTTTCCCTGGCCAAAAACATAAAGAAACTGAAAAGAATAAAAAGTGAGAAAGGGAAAGGAAAACAAAAGGAGTAAAAGGGACATGGATAGATAAGAAAGAAAACAAACCGGGCCACAAAAAAGAAAAAAGATTAGAGAGAATACCCTACGTCCCCATAAAGACGGTAAGTAGTAAGTACGACGGTTCTTTTCTCACCAGCGACATATATACCCGTTTTCAGAAACCTACTTCAAAGTTCAAACAGTATAAAATGTAAATACTGCAATATAAAGTCCGGACCAAACTTCTGAATCTACTGAACCAAAATGTGTTCAAATGAGACTAACAGGAAAGAATAGTAATACAAGCTCGATCTTATAACAGAGTAAAACAGCCAAGATCTCATTGTAATGTGTAAAATTCACAGTTTGAATTCACGTATATAATAAGATGATGAGTTAAAATTGTTATATTAAGGTAATGCAATAATTTGAAAACAAAGCCTAAAAGATAGAAAAGAACTCCTAGAAGTTATGAGAGTAAAAGATTAAAGATAATAGAATAAATTCCTAAAGAATAGAAGATCTCTAAGGAGGATGAGTAGTAGATTCCGAAACACGCCCCCATCTCTAAGGAGGATGAGTAGTAGATTCTGTAACACGCCCCATCAAGAGAAACGATTGTAAGCTTTTCTTTTAAGAGTTGAAATCGATTTCCTCCTAAACTTTTTATAAAAATATTTGCAACTTGATCAACCGATGATAGAAAGTGAACTGCTAAATCGTTGCGAGTCGCTTTGTCTCGTACAAAATGAAAATCAATTTCTATATGCTTGGTACGAGCATGATAGACATGATTAGTTGTTAAGTAAATCATGCCAACATTATCACAACATAATATTGAGGCTGATTTTGATAAAATCCCAATTCATCAAGTAAGCTTTGTATCCATGTATAGATATGAAAAATGGTAAGGGCATATAGTCCAATAACAGACTGCCACGTGTCAGGACTATGACCGACACGTAGCAAGATCCCCACTGATACCCATGGGGTTAACCCTCGGGAACTTCCTAAGGAAGAACCCCGGTCGATTCGAAGAACTGATTCAAGGAATATACAACCAAGACATAAATATAGAGAGATGTAGTACGCAACCGTAATCACTCTTTATTACATAAATCACAGGATGATCAACACTACAATAAATATGCAATGAAGCTAATATCAACAGATACTCCACATCAGGATGCCAGACCCCTTTACAGCAGGATGCCTTTAGAAATACTGCTTAAGTCATACTCGAGGGCTCCCACCTGTGATGGGAACAACCCATCGGGTTCTTGAGAGTCTCACTTGTGATGGGACAACTTCTCAAGTCATACTCGAGGGCGCCCACCTGTGAGAACCTTAGAGGTGTGTAACGACTCACCCCACCTGACACAATATTGTCCGCTTTTGGCTCACCCGAATCAGACTTTCCAGGGGGTCACCCATCCTGGTACT
>JAUPMG010101302.1:0-12277 GCA_031762675.1 Pachysandra terminalis | reverse complement strand
ATGTGTATTTTCTCATTCTCATTTTGAGAAAACTCATTTTATCTCGGCTAACCAAACACTCGATTTTTTGACAAAACGCATTCTAGGGGTTGGAACTCATTCCAGGCCCTAGAATGAGTTCCAAAAATGGGAGCCAAACGACACCTAAACTTATTCTAGGAACTAATTTTGAAGACTTGTTGGTTGCGTTTGGTTAGCATGAAACAAAATGAGTTCTGACCTAATATAAATGTTTGGTTAACATGTACTAAACTAAGTTCTACCCCAATTTTCTAATTTTATCCTTTTAAATATAATAAAATCCCATAGCCACACATAATCTTTGCTCAATTATATCATTTTAATTGTAATAATAACACTCCAAAATAATTTGTAATATAAATAGTGCATTTACAAGTTTGCCACTGCAAAAACTCAAAACTCATTCCTAAAATTTAAAATCAAGGTTGGATGTGTTCTATGATGAAGGGTATTTTCTCATTCTCATTTTGAGAGAACTCATTCTTCCTTTGCTAACCAAACGACCATTTATCTGTCAGAATTCATTCCACCAACTAGAACTCATTCCAAGTCTTGGAATGCATTCCCAAAATGATAGCCAAACAACGCATTACCCCGTTCATCGTCATCAAACACTTTTATAACTTAAAAAAGTTCTTTAATAAGTTATAAGCTTCAATAAAAACTTACTTAAGCGTGCCAAACGCAGTCTTAGATTTTATAGGAAAAGGATAATAAAAATAAGAAGAGAATAAGCCCTTTATCTAGAGTTGTAAATTTGTTCGAGCCCATCAAGCTTACTTGACCTAACACTAACAAAAGCCCGATTGGGCAAAGTTTAATAGAGTTTGGGTTCGGTCCAAGCATAGTTTTAGGCTGAAGTTGAGTTAAGGTTAGGTTCAGATTGAAGTTGGTACAACCCAAAGGCCCAACTTAGATCAACTTTGAGTGTGTGTCTATATCTATACTACTATTAAAAGCAAATACTACTTTTAAGAATATTTCAATACATTCTTTTTCATTACTTCTCCCATTCCTGAAGTATCTCCCTAATCCCTTATCAACCTACCTAATTAATAGGTTTTTATCAACTTACCTAATAAATATATTTTCTAAGAAATTAACTTACCTAAATAATATGTTTCCTAAGAAATTCAAATTCTTTACAAAATCCCACTCCCAAAACGCAGCTCTCTCAAACCTCTCATCTCTTTTTGCCGCTCGCCGATAACCTGCAAGTATTTTCTTTTAGGATTTAGTATTTATCTAGGTTTTTCTTTAGCGTTTTACTTTTAGGATTTAATACTTTCAATAAATTTAAAATTAATAATTAAGGTTTAGATCCATGATAAGGCTGCATTCCAATACCCTACATCATTATGTTTTCCTTCTTCTTTTTTTTTAAAAATTTTTTTTATAACGTCTTTTTTCTTTTCTATCTTAAAGAGGGGATAGAGAAAGAGTATATACTTCTATAAATACAATAAATGACTGAAAAGAGTATAATTGTTTTTTGGGGTAACTTAAAAATCTTCCTTGAGGTATGCGCAAATTACTCCTTTTTTTTAAAATTTTTTATCCAAATAAAAACCTTATTTTTTAAAAAAAAATTATCCAAATAAAAACATTAGTTGTTTTCTATCGAATAGAGATGATAGAGTCCAACATGATTTAGACTCTATCCAGGATCAGGTTGATCCATAATAAGTTGATGGTCACCCACGTTAAAACTCTCCCAACCAAACTAAAATTCTATTTTAACTACATTATATATAATTAGCTCTACACAATCCATCAACAACTACTTCCATTCAAGCTTTGATTTTTGTTCTTACAAGAGTATATTTTCAATTTTTCATGTCCTTCAAATCTTTCTTTTAGGTACTCTTCCTCTCTTTAATAGATATTCTTTATACTATTATCTTTTTCTAAATTTAAGATTTCCATCTTCTTTATTTTTTACTTATTGTTTGTAAATAGTAAAAGGGTGTCTTCTTTTAGTCATTATACAATAGCCTTTTATTTTGTTGTTTATGTTATTTTTGTTCTTGCTGTTTTTATGATTTGACGTTTCATACTATCGTCTCATATGCTTGACGTTTAAGTTTGGGGTCCTTTGGGTATATATTTGTTCAATTATTTGTAAGACCTGCTACTAAAGTACCACACAATTATGTATTCTCTCTATCTGCATCTCACGAAGAATTTTGGTAGACTGATGAATGATATCAACTGATTTCTTGATTGATGAATTACATACTGCTAGACTAAAGTTTTAATTGTAATATGGTATTTGAAAAGTTTAGAAAGATCTAACTATTCTTCACATGTTATGTGTTATGTTGCTCTCACAAATGTATTTTACTTATATATATATCCTCTTTTTCTTGTTAGTTTTTTTTTTTTCCTTTAATTTTCATTTTAGATTGTATCGAAGAAATAGTCTTTCGTGTTTATTTTCTTTTTCTTTTATTTTATTTTTCCTTAAATCATATACGTAAGTTTATTTATTGGTGTTGTTATCTTTGTCGTTACCATCAACTCATCAACGTATCTAATTAAGATAAACACTTTGTATACTAATTGATGTATCATCATTAACTGTTGTTTAGCCACTCTTTTTCTCAATAGTCTGTTTCTGGCTTTACATAGTTTGTTTCTTGCTTTTACCGATGTAAAGCAAGATCACTCCCCCATATCCACCAAATATAAAAACCATCGAATCATTATCATTGTTTTTTAATTGTCTAAATCATCAGAGGATAAGTTGTACCATGCCATTTGTTTTTTCCTTTTATCCTTCTCTTTTGTTTTTGATGAGTTGATCCTTTTAGGAAGTTCTTGATCCTCATGGTAACCATAAAATCAACATTCTGATCATCATCTCCAATTTCTTATATTACGTAATAAAATCATGGATATTTATTACAATGATATTATGAATTTCTGTTCTTGTTACTTATAAAACATTGTAAGCAACATTTCATACAAGATCTTAGACAGATAAATGCATACCCCCTCCTCAATATTCATACACATTCAATAATAGATTACCACTAATTTGTGGTAGACACTACAATTGCTTTTCCTTTTTTTTCCCTTAGCTTCTATTTAAATCGTCGGAAAATAATGGAAAAGAAATGTGTTCCTGAATTTTAATAATTTCTGTTTTTTTTTTCAACGAAAAACCAAAAATTACAGAAAAATATTTTAGTGAATTTTTAAAAGGTCTAGAAGTTATTTTTCATCATGACTCACGGTCTTCCTTTTTCTCAAAGCTCTCTCTCTCTCTCTCTCTCTCTGAAAATATTTTCCTGAATTTTAATAATTTTTGGTGTTTTTTTCAACGAAAAATCATAAATTACAGAAAAATATTTTAATGAATTTTCAAAAAGTCTAGAAAACAACTTCCGAAAAATATAAGTCCCTACCTTTGACCATATTAGTATTGTTCATCCCTATTTATATACATGTTGTATGGGAAGCAAAGCAAGAACCACAAACTAAAATCATTTAACTCATTATAAGATAAACCTTTAAATTAATCTTCACGTGCAACGTACGTGCACCATTGCTAGTATATATATATATACATACTAGCAATGGTGCAAGTACGTTGCACGTGAAGATTAATTTAAAGGTTGATCTTCACGTGCAACGTACGTGCACCATTGCTAGTAAATATATATACAAGAACAAAAAGAACAAGTATTTTTCTGAGGGGAAAAATGAACTTTTCTAATCTCTCCCTATAAACTAAACTTAAACGGGGTTTAATTAGTTTTTGCTCTCATGTGTACGTGCATTTAAGTTTATCTTTCAGTGGTCAGTTCACTTATGCAAATGCATGGGATGAAGAAGGGTTTTCAAGTTCAATGTGTGTGAATTGGTTTCTATGAAAGGAAAAAAAATGAAAAGAGAACAACAATAACAATAGAAAAAATGGATTCCAGATCGTACCTTGCTTGGATCTAATAGATGGAGGCCTCCTTGGAGAGGAGGGTTTGAAAAATGAAGGAAATAGCAGAAAGTTTAAAAGCAGATTGTAACTCGTTCGGGTGTGAGCCAAGAGCAAAAAAAATGCCCAAAAAAAAAAAACAACAGTAAGAGTGACAAACAAATTGCAATGCTTACCTTTGATTCGATGCAATAGCTGGAAGAATCGTTGGATACAATGATCTGTAAAAATGAATAAAACGGGAAAATTTATTGGTGAACACATTGAAGTTCATTCAGGTGTAAACCAACAAAACAAAAAAAAAATTGCCACAAACCCATTTCTAATCCCAATCTATACAGAAAACAACAGTATAAGAAATAAAATTTAATTGGTTTTCTAATCTAACCCTAGATTGAAAGCATGAAAGGAAAAACTAAACTTAAATGGAGTTAATTAGTTTCTGTTCTCATTTGTACCTGCATTCAGGTTTATATATCTGTGGCCAGTTCACCCCATGGAAATCCATGGAATGAAGAAGGGTTTTCAAGTACAATGAGTTTGATTTGGTATCTATGAGAAAAAAAGAATGAAAGAAGAACAATAGTAAGAAAAGAAAAATGGAACTCAACTCTTACCTAGCTTGTTGTTATATCCCTGATGAATTTTAGGGCTATACCCAATCCTTTTCCTGATGGGGTGTGGGGATGTGGATAAATGATATCTATGTTAGGTTTGTTGGTGGGTTGTTAGGGACATACCCAACCCTATGGGGTGGTATAGGGTATAATAGTAGTTTATTTCTATTATGTTAGCCCTAATTACAGGGTATTTATTCATACATTTGGGGTTTGGGATTTTAGTTACTTGTAACACATTATTCTAAACTTTGGAGAATAGTAGAACAAGGTGTGCATCCGTGGATGTAGGCACAATTTGTCGAATCACGTAAATCTGTGTCGTGTGCTTGGTTTCTTCTTCATCTTTTTCTCTTTCTTTATCAAAGCTATTGGTTGAGTGGGAGAAATGGAAGAAGAAGGAAAGGTGAGAATCAAAGAGTTCAATGGTTTGAACTTCGGATTCTAGAAGATGCAAATCAAGGATGTTCTATATCAAAAGGATCTTTTTCTTCCTCTAGGAGGACTGTTAAAGAAGCCTGAGAAGATGTCAGATGACGATTAGGATATTCTGGAGAGGAAAGCCATGTATGCGATTAGATTATCCCTTTTGTCATATGTGGCTTTTAATATCTCTAAGGTAAAAACTGCAGCAGATTTAATGGTGGCCATATCAAAGATGTATGAAAAAACATCTGCACCGAACAAGGTTTTTTTGATGAAAAGATTATTCAATATGAAGATGTCGAACGGTGGTAGTGTGGCTGAATACTTAAACGAGTTCAACAGTGTCATGAGTTAGTTGGAAACGGTTGAATAATTTTTGAGGATGACATTAGGACTTTGTTGATTTTATCAGGATTACCAAAAAGTTGGGACAGTCTGGTAATAGTTGTGAGCAACTTGTCAGGTTCGGGTACTTTGAAATATGATGATGTTGTGGGTGTTCTAAGTGAAGAAGCTCGCAGGAAGAATTCTGGAATTGCTGAAAGATCAAGTAATGTTCTGAGTGTAGAAGAAAGGGGTAGATCGTCAAAGAAGGAGAATAGAAATTCTGACTGCTCTAATCATGGAACAACATGTCGAGACCTTCTTAAGGAAGAGGTCATCAAACTGTTGGAATTGTGGGGAAAAGGGGCACTTCAAGAGAGACTGCAGAACTCAAAGAAAGCAGCCCAAAATAAAAATCAGGGAAGTAACGATTCCATAAATCTCTTTGATGAAAATAATACATATTCTGATGCTTTGATTTTGTCTCTTATTACACTAAACGATGTATGGATTGTAGATTTTGGTGCATCTTTCCATGCTACCCATCAAAAGGAGTTTCTACAAAATTTTGTGGAAGGTGAATTCGGGAAAGTTTATCTTGGAGATGGAGAACCCTGTTACATCGCTGGAAAGGGTGATGTACAAATAAAATTACAAAATGATACTACCCTACAGTTGAAGGACGTTAGATATATGCCTCAATTAAAGAAGAAATTAATTTTTGTTGGGCAATTGGCACAAGCGGGAACAACCACCACTTTCTGTGATGATTCATGGAAGATGACTAAGGGTGGTGATAGCACGACGTAAGAAAGTTGGCACACTATATATTGTATCTGACACAAAAGATTCAATTTCAGTTGCATGTACAAGGGCGAATGCAAACACATGGCACCGCAGATCTGGGCATACAAGTGAAAAGGGAATGAAGGTAATGCACAAAGCAGGCAAGCTACTTGGATTGAAAGAGGTAGAAGTGGACTTTTGTGAAGACTGCATCTTTGGAAACTAGAAAAAAGGTGAGTTTCTCAAAAATCAAAAGAACTCCAAAACCCAACAAATTAGAGTTTGTGCATACTGATGTGTGAGGATGGTCTTTGGTTCTTTCTCTTGGTGGTTCTCATTATTTTGTCACTTTCATTGATGACAGTACTAGGAAATTATGGGTTTATTTACTAAAACAAAAATCAGACATATTTGATATGTTTAGAAAGTGGAAAGCACTTGTTGAAAATGAAACCGGTTTAAAACTGAAAAGTCTCAAGTCAGATAATGGTGGAGAGTACTGCAGCAATGAGTTTGAGGACTGATGTGCTTTGAATGGGAACAGAAGATTGAAAACGATTCCTAGAACACCACAACAAAATGGGGTTGCTGAGCGAATGAACAGAACAATTACTGAGCGTGCTAGAAGCATGAGGATAGATGCTGAGTTGCCTAAATTTTTTTGGGCAGATGTAGTCAATACCGCAGTATACCTGATGAACAGAGGACCTTCAGTTGCTTTGGATTTTGGACTCCTAGAAGAGGCTTTGGAATGAAAAAGAGGTAAACCTAATACACTTGAGAGTATTTGGTTGTACCTCTTATGTTCATATTAATGCAGATAAAATGAATAAATTAGATCCAAAGTCTAGGAAATGTAGTTTCATTTGATATGGCATTAATGACTTTGGTTATCGATTTTGAGATCTATAAAATCGAGAAGTCATTAGAAGCAAAGATGTCATATTTAATGAAAATCTCATGCATAAGGAAAATATGTAAAGACAACATTTCAGTCATTAAAT
Organism: Pachysandra terminalis; assembly: GCA_031762675.1. Taxonomy (NCBI): domain Eukaryota; kingdom Viridiplantae; phylum Streptophyta; class Magnoliopsida; order Buxales; family Buxaceae; genus Pachysandra; species Pachysandra terminalis. The sequence goes on along the minus strand of JAUPMG010101302.1, from coordinate 5,162 downwards.
ATGACATCTTTGCTTCTAATGAGGACCTTCAGTTGCTTCAAGAGAAGGGTCTGAAAAATAAAAGAAAAGAGCAGAGAGTTTAAAAGCAAGTTGCAACTCATTCGGGTGTGAACCAAGAGGGAAAAAATGCCAAAAAAATAAGAGTGAAAATCATATTGGAGTTCTTACCTTGGCTCGATCCAACAGCTGGAAGAGTCGTTGGAGACTATTATCTGAAAATATTAAATAAAATGAATAAAATTATTGGCGAAAACGTTGGAGTTCGTTTGGGTGTAAACCAAGAGCCAAAAAAAGCCACAATCCCATTTTAAGCAAATTACAGTTCATTCTGGTGTGAACCAAGAGGAAGAAACAATGCAACAAGAACAATAAGAACAAGCATTTTTCAAAGGAAAAAAAAAATAAACTTATCTAATCTCACCCCTATACCAAAAATAATAGAGGAAGAATTAAACTTAAATGTGGTAGTTCATGCAAATACATGGAATGAAGAAAGATTTTGAAGGTCAAGCGGTTTGAATTAGTTTCTTTGAGAATAAAAAAATGAAAAAAAAAAAAATAGTAATAACAGGAGGATTCCAGTTCTTACCTTGTTTGGATTCAACAACTGAAGGCTTCATTGGAGAGTAGGGTTTGAAAAAAAAAAAAAAAAAGAGTAGAAAGTTTAAAGTTTCCTTGCAACTCATTCAGGTGTGAACCAAGAGGAAAAACAAATGCCAGAAAAAAAAACAATAATAAGAGTGAGAAACAAATTACAGTTTTAACTCTACCGAAAACAATAAAGAAAAAATTAAACTTAAATATGGTGGTTCACCCATGCAAATACATGTAGCGAAGAAGGGTTTTGAAGTTCAATGAGCTAAAATGAATTTCTCTAAGAAAAAAAATTGAAAAAGAAAAATGCTAACTATAGGAAAATGGATTCCAGCTCTTACTTTGCTTGGATCCAACAGCTGGAGACTTCGTTGAAGAGTAGGGTCTGAAAAAAAAAAAAAAGAGTAGAAAGTTTAAAGTCTCATTGCAACCCATTCAGGTGTGAACCAAGAGCAAAAAAAATGCTAGAATAAAACAATTATAAAAGTGAGAAACAAAAATGTCTTTCTTACCTTGGTTCGATCCAACAGCTGTAAGAGACGTTGTAGACAATGATCTGCAAAAATGAAATAAAGTGGAAACAATTATTGGTGAACACATTGGTGTTCATTTGGGTGTAAAGCAAGAGCAAAAAAACAAATGCCACAACCCTATTTCCAATCCCAACCTATACTGAAAACGACAGTAGAAAAAATAGACTTGAATTGGTCTGTGTTCTCATTTCTACTTTCATTTAAGTTTAATCATGTCGTGTGCTCATTCGCTTGTGTTGATGTGGCAGTATTCAGTTCAACGATGCAAAAACGGAGAAGGGAGAAGGAAGAAGGGTTTCAACTTCAATAGGTTTGAATAGGCTTTCTATTAACTTCTCTCTTAAAACCCTAGTTAATAACAAAGACAACGCATCTGACTGAAGTTTTGTTGATCTGGCGATGCAGAGATAGAGGAAGAGAGAGAAATAGGGAGGAAAATAGAGCGAGAGACAAATGAGAAGAGAAAAAACAATTCTTAAAAAGCTTTAGGAAGAAAAGAAGAACAAAAATAAGAAGAATGAAAAACATTTTGTATTTCTTACCTTCCATAAGGAAATAGAAGTTTCTGTAACAATTGTGGAACTACTGATCAGTATGCCCAATACACATCCGTGCTTCATGCAAGTCTCAAAACTTGTACTCCAAGTTCAACCTTTCATAATTGTTTGGACCCACTATACAATGGGTGGGGAGGACCAACACACTTCTTCTCGTTTATAACCAGGTTAATGTTGAATAGCAAGTGGCTAAACCAATGCACACCACACGAAAGGTAGGGAGGACCTTTCACAAGTGGTGAATTACACTAGTATGAAATGTCGAATCTACCTTTCGTATAAGAGTCAACCTTCCATAACTGTCTGAACCCATGTGCATTATACAAAGGGTAGGAATGACCTTTCACGGTCAGTGAACCAACACTCATCTAAAATATCCAATCTACCCTTTGTAACAGAGTCGACCTTTCATAATTTTTTGAACCCATGCATACTATACAAAGAGTATGGAGGACATTTCACAGTCGGTGAGCTAACACACATCCTTTCTTTTATATAGAGGTTACTTAGATATACGAGTTCCAGTTTATTGGTTGGACGTTGCAGATAATGATCCCTATCATGACAGATATATCACTCGTGTTAGCTCATTTGGTAGACCCCACTTCTCCACGTGTACATTCGTTTAACTCTAGGTCACATACCAAGTTTCACTCCAAAAAGTATTTGCCATGTTGTCACAGCTAATTCTTTTAAATGGCCCATGCGGTACTCATACGCCCACGAGTCAACCTGTAAAGTGTAAACGAAAGACAAACACAACACACAATGTAATGGAAGGAAGTAAGAAAGCTTTATTGATAACAAAGAAGACAATTACAATGCTTTACAATGCACCCAATGCTAGCCAAGGGGTGCTAGAAGGACAAGTTTCATAACAATGGTGCCAAGCTTAGCCCACTGAATTAGTACCACCACCCCCTCTACAAGGTATCTACTAAGCCTTTCATACATTTTCAAGAGGAAACATAACCTCTGCTGGTATAGTCGTACTGGGGGTTTTCAAGGTTCTAGGAAGAGTTTTTCTATGCTGTCTGAACAAGTGCATTCGTCTCGTTGATATCTTTAATTCCCGTGAAGACCCCGACACTCATCTCATTACCAAAATACCCTTTATATAGGTTACAAGAGAATGTACACCAAGTGTTTATAAAAATGCCAAGGCCATGCAAACATTGCTGGACAAATGGCTACATGAATCTAACACTCTTCCTCACTTGTTAGGTTGACGTCCTTGTCGACTTGTTCACTTTATAATCTTCAATCTTATTTGCGAACTATAATAACGTGACGCCTAGCTCGTAACTCGCTTCGATATCAGATAATCCCTTCCACTTCACCAAATACTCCATTTAAGTTGGCCTTGTCGATGTTACTTCAGTGCGACGCTTGGCTAAGATTTGTTCAACTTCCTTCATTGGCACGAATGTCACCCTGGATGTTGGTCGTTCGGTATGTTTCTTCTATTATCTTTCGCATCGGCATGATATGGCTTCAAATTGCTTGCATGGAAAAAAAGGTGGAGTTTGGCCCAAGAACTTGGCAATTTTAACCTGTAAAAGACTTTTCCTACTTGAGCAATGATTGGGAAGGGTCCTTCGTATTTTCGAATATGTTGGTTGTTTACTTTCCTAAGGAACCTTAGATGATCTTTGTGTATCTTGATAAGCACCAAGTCTCCTACTTTGAAATCTTGGGCCGCTGCTTCTTGTCTGCCCACTTCTTCATATGCCGCGAGGCTTTCTCTAAGTATGCACGAGCAATTTCTATGTTCTTGCTCCATTCTTTGGTGAAATGATAAGCACTAGGGCTATTTCCTTTGTAACCTGCAACCACCGTATGTGGCATGACTGGTTGTTGACCAATCACAAGCTCGAACATGCTCTTAATTGTTGAAGAGCTCTGTTGTAAGTTGAAGCAAAACTGGGCAATGTCGAGCAAATTGACCCAGTTCTTTTGATTAGCACTAACAAAGTGCCGTAAATATTCTTCTAGTAGCAAATTGAATCGCTCGGTCTGAGGATGGTTAGATGTTGAGAAGTCTAACTGAGACCCTAGTAATTTGAACAATTCACACCAAAGTTTGGTAGTAAACCTGGAATCCCTGTCACTTGTGATACTTTGAGGCACGCCCCAATATTTCACTACATACTTCACGAACAGGTAAGCCGTCTTTTCCGCCGAGCAATAGGTTGGAGCGGATATGAATGTTGCATACTTTGAAAATCGATCAATTTTCACAATAATAGACCCAAACTCCCCCACTTGAAGCAAAGCAGATATGAAATCCATGGAAACACTTTCCCACGGTCTCTTCCATAAATGTAATGGTTCTAAAAGCCCCAACTGTTTATCCCACTGCTTTGTCTTGTTGACACACGAGACAAGTACATACGAACTCTGTAACATTGTCTCGCATACTTGGCCAGTAGCATTTCCAAGATAAGAGAGCAAATGTGCGACGCCATCCTGGATGACTGATCAGTGTGCAGCACCGGCACCTTTAAGTGTATTATTCATGATTATTAGTCCTTGAGTGGTATTTAAATGAATTAATTGATGCATATTTTATAATTGTGCAGGTTTGGAAGCATTCAAGAAAATTCAGATTAAGGACGGGTCGGATCAAACTTAAAAAGAACAAAATCAGAAAAATAAGAAAAACAGACCCACAGACCTGACCCGCCGACCAAACCAGGTTTAGCACAATTCGTCATGAATTCGAAAGTCGGATTTGTTTTTAAACAAAGAGGTTATTTTTGGCATTTGAGCAAAAGAAAGAATTAGTGGGAGAGAAAAAGTAAAGATTGCATTAGGGAGGCAAAAGAAGGAATTAGATGAAAGAAAAGAGAAGAAAATGAATTAAATTTCAAAAGGTAAAAGGTTATGGTTGGCCAATTTCTTCAAATCAATTTGGAAAGAGAAAGTCTAACCAAATTGGCCTTGGAAAGAATAGAACCGAATTGGAGTTGGGGGCGATTTGGGAAGAAAAGAAGAAAAAGGCAAGAGTTTTGGCACGAATGGGAATTGGCTGAAAAAGGAAAGAGACTAAATTTAGAAACAAAGCAAGAAACGGCATTAGCTATAAGAAAAGAAATCAAAACCAGATTTAGAAGGTTGGGAGGTCACAGGGAGTTTTATAAAAAGGGTTTGGTGCGTTTGGATCAAGGGATCGGTTTTGGCATGAGAAGAGTTGCAGCGTTTTGGAGCAGAACGGCATTGGAGATTGAAGAAGAAGAAAGAAAGAAGAATCTTCAAGCATGAAGATCGTCATCGGAACTTTGACTCCTTCATCATCCATGAGCAGCTAAGCTTCATTCTAGGGTTTCAATGAAACTCTAACCAAGTAACCTTGGGTTTTTATCAGTTTAATTTAGAGTTGTTTGATTTGGTTTGTATTAATTGCATAATCTAGAGAATTGTTTATTAACAATTGGTTCTAAGGTTTTAATTAATTTCTTTGAGAATATATTTCTTT